>PVJH01005975.1:0-77977 GCA_004026705.1 Nesogale talazaci | reverse complement strand
GAGTCAGAAGACACGGCTGAATGACTAGGAAGCTCACTCGGGTTTGCTGGGCCTCTGTTTGTTCATCCATGAAAGGAAACAGTTGGGGGAAAGTCAGTGGTTTTGAGCCTTGTGAAACAGACAAAAGGGAGGTACTATGCTAACACTGTCTGAGGGCCCCAGAGCCCCGGCCACCAGCCGGCCACCTTCACCATCCTCTGAATCCTATGAGACACTGGGGAGGGGGGGGGGTAACCAGGGCTTCCTGGAACACAGCTCAGCAACCCTGGAGGAATGTTGTTATGAATTGTTCCTCTCTGAGAATACCTGACCAAAGAGGGGCCCTAACTTGGCCTAACTTGGTTGTTGAAGCTAAACTTTGTTACAGACTGAAGGCATGTTTCTGAAAGGCTGCCACATATGGAGCTCCTCTGACTCCAGAAGGTGAATTCCTGCATGTGTGTGCTCTGATCGTCCCCACAACACGCCCACCTCACAGGGACAGAATGGAGGCGCAGGGTCACACTGTGCGTACACACCTGAGTTCTGGCCCTGTAAGAGTGTACTTTGGATACTGCAGCATTAGATAATGACTGTTTGGGGATAAGGCTTCGCTTCCCAAGGTAGTACCTCATAGTGCTTGTGTCGGCAGCACATATACCAAGGCAGTACCTACTGTCATTTTTCTAGCGGGAATTGTAGGAATTGTGCATACAGAGCGTGAAAATATGGGAAGAGCCCTGGGACCTTCTGTGAACTGCATTGGCGATTCTGCGCGGGTTAGCTGGGGGTTGCACTGCTGCTCTGGGTGTTATGAGAGGATAAAGACTCTTCTTTGGCGCTCTCGAGGAAGGCTTTGATTATATTCAGCTTATTTACCGAGTCAAGTCTGTTGTTTTACATGTGAATCACCCTACACCTTGCAAACCAAGCATCATCAGGATCTCACTGCGGTTGCGTGCTGGCAAGCGGACTTCCAAGCCCCAGTGACCCTCTGGGACAGAGCGGGACTGCGCCAGGGGTGTCCAGTGCCAGATCCACAGGAGCCGAGCGCGTGGCTTTCTCCCACAGAGCGGCGGAGTGGGCGGAATCCGCCCACCTCATCATTTGAAGTCAAGTGCGTAACCATGATGCCACCGGGCTCCCCGCCAGAGCGGCAGTATTCTCCAAGGAGCAGCAGGCTCATAGCAGCCTCTCACGGCCAGGAGGCGTGGCAGACTAGAATACTCACTCACTCACTCGGCTGATGGGAACGGGGGTGTGTTTGGAAAGCCAGCGCCTACAGCGGGGGAGGCTTGGCATGTGAGCGAGGATGGCACGGGACGGGGGAGGGATGTCAATGAGGTGCTAAGGATTTCTACATGTTTCTGGGTTTTTGTAAGGGAGGGGAGTCTACCTGCCTGGGAAGCATGTGTACCCAGCAGACCCTGAAGCACACGACTGGCCCAGTCTGATGAAGCTGCAGTTGTGTGGCCAGGCTTAACCTGTCGTTTGCGATACGTGGGGCAAACCCATCTTCGTGCCCCAGCGACAGGCTGCAGCAGCCCTCGGGCGGGTGAGAGGTGCCCACGGCTCGAGATTGGAGGTGGAGGATGTGCTCACTGTCCTGAGAATGTCCTTGTCCCAGGCCCTTGTCAGGACTCCATTCTGTGCCCTCCAGTTTCCCTTCCAGAGAAAAGATACTTATCACCCGCCGGAGGACCGGCAGGAAGCTGACGGGAAAAAGTCCTTCAAGGTGATGAAAATGCCCCATGGCTTCAAAGGGCTGTGGGCTACCCAGACCTACCATTTGGCAAAGCTCAAGAAACGGTGTGCATCCTCACGATCTGAATATTTTACTCTATGAGCCTACACCCGAGTAACCCTACCCCGCCTGGGCTAGGACATAATCTAGTTGACGTCTCGATAAAAGAAAAGCCAGAGTTTGGATGAAATCCCTGGGTCGGATCCATGGTTACGGGAGCCTGGGAGGAGGGGGTGGTGATAGTTGAAGAGTCTCGGGCTCCTGTTGTAGGTGAGGGGCAGGTCCTCTGAGTACCCAGAATGATGGTGCCAAATGTTTGCAACCATTGCGCTACGCCCACTTGAAGTGGGTGACGGTATGGAACGCAAATGAGATCTCAAGAAAGCTGTTAGGAAAAGCGCGAGTGTTCTGGGTGGAGGGCCTCGTGGCTGAAAGTGAACCAGCTGAGGTGGACACGGCGGCAGGGCTGTCTGGGAGAATTCCCCCTGAGCTGGAGCTGAGTTCAACCTGCTCTGACCTGAGGTCCCAGTTCTCCAGCATTCTTCTGGAAGTTCCTCTTTCCCAGGACCTCCTCACCCCTCACCCCCACTCAAGTGCTGTCAGGTAACACGTTTCTCTTAGTGCTTTCTGACAAGCACAGTTGACATAGTCAGGGGGACGGAAACACCCTTGGTTGACCACACACACACAGAGTTTGAAACCCACGCCCTCAGATCCCCATAGGCCCGCTCAGTGCACTTAGGAGGCTTGCTGCTGGCATCCTGACATTCGTCCTGGATTCTGGTCGAGACTGAGCAGTTAGGCCAGCTTCGTTGGTAAACGAAGCTCAGCGAGGGTTAGGGGCAGCATGAAATAAGCAGAATTCAGGCTTCCTTCTAAGTGACTCAGCTTTCCTCTGTGTCCTCCTCCCCCCTCAGAGAAAGCACACACCATCCACGTGCAAGAGGAAGGGCGCCCGCATGCCAAGGGTCCATGCACGCACATCCCCGGAGGGCACCCGTCTGACCTGGTGGCTCAGGAGGAGGCTGGGCCCTATGGAGAAAATGTGGGAATAGGGGAGCCTGGGCATTTTCTGAGGTTCCGCAAAGAAAAACAGGAATGCAACATGACTTGAGACGCCGAGCGTGCCACAAACACAAAGCCCATACACTAAACCCATCCTGCCAACTGACTTGGGGTAGACTCCAGCGTGCCCTCCTTTAGCGACTGAGCCTGTGCCTTATGGCTTCCTCCGAATGGAGTCCTTCAAACCCACACTCCCAACACTGGTCTCCTTTATGGCACTGCAGAAATAATGAGGTGCCACTCAGGAATTAGAACCAGACTCTCACGAGCTGATTTATGCATGTGCACTTGGTACATAAGGTAAAAAGAAAACATCGGCGAGTTTGAGCTGGCAGATCCCATAGGAGTCTGAACAGGACCCGTGAGTCACAAGGTCCCCGTTGCCAGATGGTAAACATGGCCATGACTCCCAATGAGGAAGCCTGTTTATTTAGCAAACCAAATTTATAAGCATCTCGAATCTCTGCTTTCTGGAATCACAAACATCCCGCTGTAGACCTCCTTACTCCCCCACAAGATTCCCAAAGGAATGAAGACAATTTCCAATTTCCCGTGTAGTTACAATTTCTCTAACGTTCCATGAATCATTCAAATACCATCAGTCCATAAGTGCAAACACACACCCAGCTCTTTACTTTGGGCGGGAGAAGAGCTGCATCTCAACTCTAACAGCACTGCCGGTAAAGGAAGCCTGGCGGTTACCCAAGCACCGTGACTGTCTTGCTAAGAAAGGGCCAAGGGGGGACAGCCTCCCCACCCAGAGACCCAAACCCGCGACTGCCAGGCCTTTGGGGCTCATAGCCACTGAGATGGGGTCTCCAGGGCTGTGCATGTTCACAGGAGCAGAGAGGGGTTCATCATTCTCTCAGAGGGCGACTGGTGGGACCCCTGACCTTGAGCTTAGCAGTGCAACGCATAGCTGGCAGTGCCATTTGGCTGGTAAGTCCCCAGTTACACGGTCACATCCACCGTTAGATAGTGGGTACAACTGCTGATGCCTGTCTCTTCTGGATGCGTGGCGAACCGCAGGGTTGCATTCTCAACACCTGCTTCTGGGTTCCTTCTGGGCCTTCTCCACTCAGAGATGGAAAGAGAGCAGCTGCGGAGAATTGGAGAGACGGTGCCCTTTCCTTTCTTCCCTCACAAATCAATCGATCATGTGCTTTGGAGAAGGCAAGAGGGAGAATAGGAACTGACCCTTCCTGTTCCGAGCGCGCATCACCTCACAACAGTCAGCGGTGGGAATGCATCTGGGAAGAAATGATTGCCACCACTTTCCTTGATAATTTGCACCCGGGAGTGTAGCGTGTTTCTCTGTTTTTGGCATATTTCCATATCGCAATCCCTTTATGACGGCTCAGGTAGATGACTTTCCTGTGGCTGCTATAACAAATGCCCACGGACTTGCAGCTGAAGACAATAGAAAGGGATTCTCTCCCACTCGGCTCTGGAGGGGAGAAGTTTGAAACCAGTGTCTGGGTTGAAATCAATGTGTTCGCACAACACTGCTCTGAAGACTCTAGGCTCCTCTGGCTCTTCCAGGTTCTCAAGGCTGCTGGCATTCCTTGGCTTGTGGCTGTTCCACTCCAATCTTCACCTCACGTCTCTCTGCTGTGCCTTCAGATCAAGGTCTCCTCTGTGTGTTTCAATTCTCCCTCTTATGAGGCCCCACCTGGATAATCTAGGATGATCTCCTCATCTCAAGACCCTTCACTCAATCAGGCCTGCAAAGGCTCTCTTTCCAAACAAGGTCCTATGTAGAAGTTCCCAGGATTAGGATGTAATGGCTTTGGATCAATTACCTAGCACACCAGGCAACCCCAAACTCACTGCCATTCAGTCGATTCAGAGATTGGGGGACTGTAAATCTTTATGGGAGTAGACAGCCTCATCTTTCATGTAAGGAGTGACTGGTGGGTTTGAATAGCTGACCGTGTGGTTTGCAGTCCAGTGCTTACCCCACAGCAGCAGCATCTGGTCTAACCATCTCTTGTGAACCGAAGAGGAGAGACTTGTCTGAGTGAAACACAAGGTGACATCCCACCATGGGTACTGGTGGTGAAAATAGCACCATTCTTCTGGTGGGGGGTAAGCACAGGTGTGGGCTGGGCTTGACATCATGCAGATATGAAGAGGGGAACTTAGGGCAGGAGCTTGCTCAGTGAGGCCCAGCTGTGGCTCAGCAAAACAAAAACCTCACTGCCACCCCGTCGATTCCAACTCACAGCCACCCCGTAGGACCGTCCCTGCGGACTCCAAAGACTGACTGTGGACAGGAGTAGAAATCCCCAGCCGTCTCCCGAGGAGGGAGCAGCTGGCAGTTTTAAGCTGATGACCTTGTGGATCGCAGCCCAAACACATAACCACAATGCTGCCAGGGCCCCGCCGCTGCCCAGGCTCCCCAGTTTCTAAAGGCTACGCAAGCATTGGGAAATCAGCGTGCTAAGCAACCGCTTGTATCACAATCTGCATCACTTTGGAGGCAGTTTAATGTGGAATCCTGGCCACAGAGTCCAGCGACTCACAGAGCCTCCACGCGTGTCCTGGGAGCAGAACCGTCATCACTGGCTTTCAGTGGCTGTTTCTCCTGAGGCACCTCCGGGAAGACCTGAACCGCGGATCTTCTGGTTAGTGGGTTAACGATCCACTACAATTTACTTTCTTTAGAGAACAGGTGTGCACAACTTTGATTTCTATATTAATTTAGATGCCAGAACTGGTTGTGACGTGTTTTTCACATTGAACATGTCCCTAAGCGATACTGCTCTTAACTGCTGATACCTAGATGCTGGACTTCTGATTGTAGAGCAGGCATGTTCAGATGAGGAAACACTCTCTGCCTACAAATGCAATGACAGGCTATCTGGTTTTAGTGCAATTCAAAGATATTGCATGCTATTATTTTAAGGAAATGAACAGTTTGGGGCAATCCTGTGTTAAGAAAACTTATCAGCACCATTTTCCCAACCTCATGTGCTCTGTGTATCCATATGTCATAACCATAGTTCGTAGATTCTTAAGATTTCCAACATTTTCATAATGCACATTAATAAGGTTAATAGACCAGACATACAAACAAAATTCACTGTCATAAAATCACTTCTGACTCAGAGCAAACCCATGTAGAATTTCCAAGGCTGTACATCTACATGGGAGCAGACAGCCTCACCTTTCTCCCAGCAAGTGGTGGGTGGGTTTGAACTGTCAACTCCACGGTTAGCAGTCTAGTGCTGAACCCTCTAAGGCAGGTCACCACACATAATCTCTCTCACTCATCCATGTCTCTACTGGCTCCCCTGAGTCTAACTGGTGATGAGCGATGGTCCAGAAAGGCAGCACGAGTCCTGAGCTCAGAGTCAAGGACCCTGAGATTTCTTTTCTTTATACCAGTCACGTTTTCTCTGTGGGTCATTGAAACAGGAGGACGTCTAGGCCTCACGTTCTCTGAGATCCTTACTTCACACTTCACAAGCTAAGTTAAAAAAAATATCATTCAGGGATATGAAAGCAAATTCTCATTTGCTGAGGGAAAAGGTATGAGTTCCACCTTGCTGCTCTGCAGGCCTCCAGACTCGGTATTTTTATTCCCCTCAAAATAACCCCTTCAAAAGGAGCCTGCAGAACAGCAGTGTTGGCCTGTGCCGAGAGGGCGCTTTCATGCTCTGCAGGGAGGCACCAGCAGCATTGGGAAGTGAGACCCATACTGTGCGGCATTCAGGCAGATTGAAGGCAGGCCCCTGGGGAGGCTGAGTGCCGTGGGGGACCCACAGGGCCAGAGTCTCATCAAGGAATCCTGGGTGTCCCAAACATGGCGCCCACAAAGACCCAGAGCCAGGGCAGGGTGCTGGGACTGCACAGCTAACTGTTCACAACTTTCTGATTGCTTGGACAAGAAGTACAAAGAGGACTTTATGGGTCAGTTTCCTTGGATCCTTGGGCTAAGAACCAGAAAGAGCAAGCACACTTTTTACAACATAACTTGCATAAAAGCACTAAACTTACTGAGCTAGTTTTCACCTTGTTTCAGATATGCTTGGCGACTTCAACAGAAGACCGGCAGCATGTTCCCCTAGCACAGTGGTTAAAGCCCTCCACTGCCAACCAGTAAGTCAGAACTCCACTCCCCCCAACTGTTCTTGAGGTCAAAATGACAGCCTTGGGGCCCTACAGAGTGGTTTTACGTAACTGCTAAGAGTTGGAGTCAACGCAAGGGCACACAATGAGAACAAGCTTGGCTTTATCAAACCTGGGGAATGGGAAGGGAAGGGGGAGTCTCGGAGGCAGATGTAGTTTTAGGGAGCAGGGGACAGAAACACAAGAAAGCAAAGCCAGCATTCTTGAGTGGGAAGGAACATTGGAAACCATTCAGTTTGGGAACAGTAGACAGATTCCATTTCTGGTGTCAATTCTAATAGAGAGGTAAGCAGTTGCTTGGGACGCTTGTGTTCAGAAAGACTCAGAGGCTGCCTCTGAGCCCAGCTGGAGAGACAGCCCTGATGGCAAAGCAAACCTGACAGGGACTCAGGACTGAGCAGGGAGAGCGCCTCTAGGGTCTGTTGGCTGTCAGATGTACCCCAAGTTTCCCTGATGATCAGATTGGCCTCTGAGAACAAGAGAGGTTTCACCGGGCTCAGGTCAGGAGATGATGGTACAGCAGGCAAGAAAAAGGAAAAGGAAAAGGAAGTGGGGATGGTGGTGAGAGGGGATGGTGTGTGTGTGTGTGTGTGTGTGTGTGAAAGAGAGAGAGAGAGAGAGAAAGAGAGAGAGAGAGAGAGAGAGAGAGAGAGAGAGAGAGAGAGAAAGAGAGAGTTATCATTTCCACTGAAGAACAACCAGGAAGAGCACCATCCCCTTGGAAACCACTGTCCACAGAGGACCGAGAGGCAGAAAGAAAATAGGGGGAGATGACTCTGGCCAATTAGATCAGAAGCTCTGATGAAGTCTGTGCCCCCTGGGTGCGCCTGCCAGGATCTGAAATGCCAGTGGCCTTGCGTTCAGTGTCACTACAACCCAACAAGCAGACTCGTGCGACAAACCGACAGGTGAGGAAGTACCCACTAGACAGGAGGTGTAGAAGCCTTGGGAGAATCAGTACACCATCTGGGGATTCATTTTGCAGGAGATCATTTGCCCTTTTTTGGCCAAAAGAACGATCGCTTCTCTCACCAGGCAAAAGCCTTTCCAGACTGGTCCCTGAAAGCATCGTGCGTAGAGATGCCTGTTGGTTGCCATGGTGAATGATGCTGTTCTGAAGAAATGAATAATGTGAGCATTGGGGCGCGAGCGGGGATTACTCAGACAGTAGTGAGAGAGCCCACGGAGGAGGAGGGGAGAAGACACCTTTCCTCGCTGGGTCCTCTCTGCCTCTGACGGTGAGCTTCCGCGGGATACGCTGCAGGTAAGAGGCATGCAGGGAGCTCTCCGAAATGTACAGAGCATGGCCTTTCACACTCTTACCTTGGAGGAGGGCCAAGATGGGGGGTGGGGTGAGGGGTGGGGGGGTTGTGTATTTACAAACAGGCACAGTAGAAGAAAAGCCAGTAAGTCAGACTGATGTGGTCCTCAAATCTAAGGATGCTGCCAGTGTCCTGAGAGAGAGCTCTGAAAATGTCTACGGTGGGAGACTCAGCGGGCACAGGCAGCCAGCTCCAGGTGCAGGGCAGATCAGAGGCAAGATTCGTGACCAGAAACGGGACTCCTGAAGGAAGGGTTTTACAAAGGCGGTTGCCCATGTCTCATAAGGGATGGCCTAAGCTGGTTATTATCGTGGCTGGCAGCGAAGCTGTAGGAATGTGTGGGGTGTTGGGAGGGCTGGGGAGGTGTGTAAGGGGGGAGACCCACAGAGAGGGCATATCATTTCATCCCCTTTGCAACGACCATCCTCAGAAGGATCTCGGTATACCTGTCTAGTCCTACCCCCTTGCCTATTTTCCTGGGAAGAAATTCCCAGTCAGGTGGAAAAAAGCACTCTTTCCCTTCCTGGGCATGTAAATTCATTGCCGTTTTTTCAAGCTGAAAAACAAAGGGCTGAAAAATTACTCTATGCTGCGCATCCTTGTGCACAGCTCCTGTAGAGATAATGGCACTAATAATAGTGGGAGGACAGCAGGAGAGAGAGAAAGGCAGCTCATAATGGAAGTCTAATTCAGCTTCACAACCAATTCAGGTTAAAGTCCTAGCAACGGGGTTTTCCTTGGTTCCCACAATCGAAACCCGGACCTGGATTTCACACGAGAGGGCAGAGAGAGAGAGGGCAAAGCAGGGGAAGACAACCAGAAACACACGGAGAGGGCCGTTTGCTCACTGTAGGACAGGGGCAATGGCGGGGAGGGGAGCGGTGAGCTTTCGAGTGGACAGAATCCAGGGGGGACTGAAAAACGTGGGCACGGCACTCTCCAGCCAATGTGGTGGGGCTGGCAATCTGGAGAGGGTCCCTTTGACCAGCAGTTGAGTCTTAGCCTGCCTGCCTCCTCCCGCAGTGGTGGTCGGTCTCTGAACCCAGCTGCCCCCCACTTGGAAGCCAAGCGGGAGAGTAGCTCTGAGTTTTAGTTTCCCTTATGATCGGAATGACCACGATTGCTAATGTGGAAAGTCAATAATAAAGGACATTTTATTGTGGCAGGTTGGGTACCTGCATCGCCCAAGGCGCAGAGTCTGCTCACTGACTCTTGCTAGTTTCTATTTATAGTGCCAGCCCTGATGGAGAGCAGTTCTGCTGGTGTGATGAGCTGATTGTCTGGGCACCCTTGGCTTTGGGAAAACAGGCCAGCTAATGATACATGCCCAGAGGTTTTAGGGGGAAGCCAGCTGCCAACCAGTGGTGAGGCGAACCTCCTGTCAAGGTAACCATGCGATTGGGAGGCCAAAAAAACCACAGTGGGCAGAAGGGTCTAGAAACCTGAACTCATGTCATTTTGGAGCAGAAGCAGACCAAGGAGGGGAGCATTTCAAGTGGAACCACTGCTGCATGCATGTCACAGGTGTAGTGACAAAGGTGGGGGAATTTGTGGTTTTGGTTTACTTCCCCTCTTCCATTTCTTTTCTTTTTTTTTAAGGGCTGGGGCCAATGTTAGATCTAAAGGACCTACTCCAGAGTGGGATGCCCTGAAAGTCACCAGCGTGGGCCCCAAACGGTCCCCATTTGATCTCTTGTCTTGGTAGTACTTAGCTATGCTCTCCTAAGTAATATAATGTCAGGTCTTTGTATGTCTGTAAATCAGGGGCCATATTACTTTCTATACAATACTCAATAATGGGGATGTGGTCATGAGGAGGGAGCCCTGGGGAAGAACTGGGTTAAGGCGTTGGGCTTCTAACCACGAGGTCAGTAGTTTGAATCCACCAGGGGTGCCCTGGGAGCAAGATGAGGCTCCTGTAAAGATCTGTTGTCTCAGAATCCCACGGGAGCAGTTGTGCTCTGCCCTACAGGGCTGTTCTGAGTCGGAGTTGCCTGGACGGCAGTGGGCTTGGCTTTGGGCTCTGGTATGATCGTAGGTATGCAGACGGGGGGAAGTCACTCTTCACTTTGATTCTGGTTCTAGAATCGGGATGAACATCGAGGTTGGGAACGTTTCTTATACGGGAGCCATCATTTCCTGGTCGTCCTCGGAGCCCTGCCTGGAGGACTATTATCATGTTATGTATAGGCCCAATTGGAACAGCATCTTCTCTGGCTATCTTCGCTACAGCTTCCACCACGAAGAGAAGGTGCCTCGAACCATCAGCTCCGTGGTGCTTCAGCATCTGGCTCCCTCCACTTTGTACTTCCTGTGCATCAGCTGCAAGAAGGCCGCCTTTCCCTATAGGCACCACTGCACCATGTTCCACACCCTGGACAAGAGACCACTGGCCTCAGGAAGCTCCTTGGTGGACCCTCAAATCTCCCTTTGGGTACTGATGGCCATCCTGCTAGCCTGTTTCACGGCCGTCTTAGCTTTCATCTGCCTCCAGTTCTGGTGTATTCGCTGCCATGAGCCTCGGTGGTCTTACCGAGCTGGCCACATGGAAGAAGCCAATGGGTTAGTGAGATGGCCTGAGGAGGTACCAGCCCTTGGCCAAAGGGAAGAAGACCTGCAAGGGCTCCCCCTGGTGGAGATGGCGCGCAAGAACTCGGGCGCAGCTGCAGAACACGAAGTGGCACCTGCCCAGGATGCTCCTGAAGATGTGGGCGGTCATCAAGCCGCCAGGCTGTTTGAGTACAGGGAGTGAGAAGCAGGGAGAAAGCACCCCGCATCACGTAGCTCAAACCCTACACACAGTAGGTCTTTTGTGGAAAAAAAGTTTCTCTCGCATACCCACTTTTCTCCCCTCGTATCAGCGCTATTGTGGAAGAACTGGATGGGTGATTGCTCTGTGACCAAGCTTGTCAGACAGGATATACAGCTACACCCTCAGGTATGGTAAGGGAGGGTCACCCTGAGGCACAGCTAAGAATTACAGCATTATTTGAACAGGAACACAAACCGTGGATAAACCACGGAGGCAAATGGAATATTTGCACGACAAAAAATAAAACACTGTACTTAGAGGAAAATTGTGAGCTGCAGGTGGTCTCTTTGAGTTATACTTTCAGTCCGCTGGACAGATGCCTAACCTCCTCCCCATTCTGGGAATTATGACAGAAACGTGTGAGAAACCTAAAGTTTCTAAATCCCAGGCAATTGCATGCCACCTTGTACCTGTTTAGACATAGATTGTCTTTCCAATGAATATATCTCATGAGAGCCACTCCTTTGTTAAACTTGAAATTTTGTTTTAAAGATAGCCTTGTATGACTCCATTAAAGAATAATAATAAAACCCAGTATTCTCCTGCTGTCAGTGGAAGGGAAGGACTCCAGGAATAAATACAATGCCAACAAGTACCGTTCTACCCTCACCCAGGATCACCGGAAGATCTCTCCCCCACCCCCGCCCCCACCGCTACCCTCACCTCACCTTTAGGCTCAGCTGTGGGGACTCGTCTTGGCTAATCGCATTTCCAAAGCAAGGCCTCCCTCACCTAAAGAGGTACTTTTTCTTACATGCGAATAGTTACACTGTCAGTTCCTCTTCTAAATATATTTGTGCTTTCATTCTGAGAACAGGACCAAGGGAGATTATTTGTAATAACACTGCAAAGGTTTCCCTTTGTCCATGCTGGCTTCGTCTCTGTTGATCGAGTTCATCGATTCAGGGGTACTCTTCATATTGACCCCACACAGTCAGAAGTCTAGTCCTTATAGACTAGTGATGTGGGCGGCCATTGTGGGCATCGCCCCCTGTCCCACCATAGCTGTGGAAATCAACTTTTTATCCTTGGTGTATCTGCAGCTTGTAGAATCTTTGACCTTCTGTGGGGCTTTAATAAATGTTTGCTTCACGGGTGGCTGAAAAGACTGCCTGGCCTAGAACGGGGATACCGACTGGGAGGGCTTGGGGAGAGTCAGGCTGTCCAAGAGCAAAGTAGCTGAGAGACAGAAGTCCTGTCGCACAGCCCTGTCTCGAGTCATGTCTCAAGCCATCTAGAATCCCCTTCAAAGCCCCACATTCCCAATTACTTCCTGTCCTCAGTGCCCTTATGTTTAGGGAGCACAGGATGTCCACAGGATGTCCCTGCAGGGAATCAACTAGACCACAGCAGGAAAGTGGAAGCTGAGACAAGAAGCTTCCCTGACCTATTTTCTCACAGCACCAGGTGAAGTCTTCGCCCCCACTGTCCCTGTCCAGTCTTCTGACCTGTTAGTTCTGTGCTTGCTCCATCCTTACCAGTTGTGAACAAATAAAGGCGAATAGACTCATATTTCTTTCTGCCTGGCTCTCACTGTTGTCTCGTCATATCCACAATGCATTGCTTTTCTGATTCAGCAAACTCTTTTTCTTTTAAAAAATTTTCTCACCAACTTCCTGACAGGTGGGCATAGTGGCAGTACGACTCACCTTCGATCCGTAGAGGTAATACGGCTGGACATTAGCGGGTTTATCTCTTTGCGGTTCTTGGGTGAAAGGAATGGCTGTTCGGACAAAACTGGTGGAAGAGAAGAGACGGGGCAGTGTTAACTGGGCCTTTATGCTGTTCTCCTTGAGCCATGATAAAGTGGGGGCCCTTCTCGGGCAGGTGCAAGTTCACGGTGGTGCAGCAGCACCCTTAGAAGGTTGCCTGAAAGGTTTGAAATTCTTCTTCACCCTCTCATCCTGCTCAGCATCCTGTCCACAGACAGAAAAACAACAGTGCAGATTTATAGGCTCACTCCGCAGCTATGGCTCCTCAGAAGGCAAGCAGACTGGTCCTGAAATGGGCCCTCCACAGGACTCCATGCCTGGATCCTCTTGGTTTATCAAGAGCAAGAAGCTGGGAAACTCTGCCAAAGTTTAACCAGGGGTCCTCAAACTTTTTAAACAGGGAACCAGTTCACTGTCCCTCAGATTGCTGGAGGGCTGGACTATAGTTAAAAAAACAAAAACAAAAACAAACCTATGAACAAATTCTCTGCGGGCCCAGGATGAGCTGGCTGCGAAGCAGGACAGGCAGCAGCGGCCAAAATACCCAGAGGCCGGAAAATGTTCTTGGCGGGCCACATGTGGCCCTCAGGCTGTAGTTTGAGAATGCCTGGCCTAGGTCACTGATTGCCAACCTTATTTGGCCCTTGTTACTTAATTTGATTTATGACTCCCTATTCAGAAAATTAAAAAAAATTACTCGGTGTTTGTTCCCTTGGCAATTAGAGCTTTTTACTACAGGCCATGGTCCAGGATAGAGTGTAGATATTGCTTTTTCTGATTCCCCAGGTTCATTCCAGTGCCCACGCTACAGGCCCCAACCAGGAGGTGGGATTGCTCCCATTAGGAAGCACTGGCCGAGAGAGTGGTCTGTGGGTCATACAGCACCTGTGACAACTACTCAACTCCCACATCTGCAAAGCAAAATCGACCACAGAAAATAGATACGCAAATGAGTGTGGCTGCATCCCAATAAACTTTGAAAATTTCAAGTAATTTTCATTTGTCACCCAAAATTATTCCTCTCCTTTGGACTTCTTTCAACCATTAAAGATGGCAGTCATTCTCAGATCATGGCCTGTATATACACAGGTGACAGGCTGGGTGAGGCCCATGGCCTGGCGGGTGCTGGCTTTAGCTCAAGAGAGTTGTATGTTTCAAATCTTCAGAAAGGTAAAAGGCAGCCTTACTGAGTGTGTGTGTGTGTGGGGGGGGGGGGGACCCTCCTATACATTCCCATCTATTCATTGCATACTTATTTACATACACTACCAGGGAGATTGCTAGAGATTCCAACTCAAAGTGGCCCTTCATGTGATTTCCTAGACTTGGGTTTGAACAGCTGAGCTTGAGGTTAGTGGTCAGCTGTCTAACCCACAGCACCACAGCTCCTTATGGGTCTACAGAGGACCTCATGTGTATATGCTTGTACATCCTTGCACATTAGTGTGGTGGATTCCCCAGGTGGTACAAACGGTTAGCATGCCTAGCTGCAAACCCCAAATCTAGAAGTTCAAGTCCACCTTAGAAAAAAGATCTGACACACTACTTCTGAAAAATCAACTTCAGAACCCAAAGAAACATACAGGTGGACTTCAGAAAGTTTGTGGGGAAATTCCATTCTCTTTTAATCCCATTCTTCCACGAACTTTTTGAAGTCCCTTCAGAGTTCTACTCTGACACCTATAGGTTACTGCGAGTGGGAGGCTTGGATTGAGGTCTTTGTGTACATTGTCTCGCCTCTCCAACCAGGTTCTGAGCCTCTAAGGAGTTTAGGAATTGCCTCCACCTTGTTGGCGGCCCAGGGCTGTTCCCTGGTGGAAGATCTGCTTTGTTTTGCCCTGTGTTGGTATGCTCTGCTAAGACACTCCTGTTTCACACGCCTGGGTGAGGGCAGTCTGATCCTGTCATTTCCTGACTCGCATTTACCCAAGGCTCCTAAATATCTGATCCTGATGTCCTGTAGTTTAACCTGTCTGCTACCTCTTGGGAATTGCCTTCCCTTTCACGCTATCAACTTCCATCCCAAGTAGTTGGTTTCCCTTTGCCAGCCTTAGCCACCCCCATCTCTCTGCCATGGAATCACCTTATTTCCACCCACAGTCCTTCAACCCAAGCATCACCTCCTCTGCGAGGTCTTCCAAAGGGTTCTGGCCCCTTCCAGGACTGGTTCGCCTGGCTCTGCTACCCTCTCAGGATTCTGTGAGCCTCCCATCATCTGCTTGTTCACTTCTTGTGGCATTGGTAATGTAATACCTTCTGAGGGTGCCAAGAGGCTCCCTGAGGCATCATTAGCATCCTGGAGGTGTCTGCCCTAAGCAGAGGCTCATGACAAACCATTGTAGAGATGAATCCAGGTGTGCTGGGGCTACTTTGGAGGAGGCCAGTGGCGAGTCCCCTGACCCATTGCCCCAGTCCCCTGTGCCCAGGGAATCCCTTACCGATTAGTGGAGCCATTGTAGCAGTAGTTGGGGAGGAAGTCAAAGTTCAGTTCCCAGAAGACATGCAGGGTGATTCGGCCGTAGGGGGCAGACACATTGTGATTGGCCTCCCGGAACATGGCATCGAAGCTGTCCAGGGTCATGTGCTTACACAGCAGGCGGTGTGTGAGGCGATTGATCTCCAGCAGCCACTCCAGCTCCTGCCCAGAGAGAACCAGAGCTGCTGAGTGTTGCATATCAACACATCATCTTACAGAGCCTTCCCTGCAGCAAGAAGCCCTGGAGCTCCAAGCCACAGACAAGGGGGGGCGAGGGCCCTCCCACTGGCATGCAATAACACTCCCTTCTCCTGAGAAGCAGAAGGCACTGCCAGACGATGATGAGGGGGCTGCATGTCTGCTCTGGGAACGAGACCACATCCCACGTGCTCATCCCAGGGCTGTGCTGTGACTGATGGTAAAGGTACCAGAAAAGCAAGAGAATGCTACGGCTGAGGATCACTAATGGCTGCATTTCTGCCCCTCAGGAGGTTGTAATAAGAACCACCATCTATTAAGTGTTTACTGCTAGATGAGAGCTTGTCTGTTTGCTATTTTTAGGTAAAATTCAGTCAAGTACCAGCAATTGTGCATGGCTGAATCTAGAATGCGGCAACAGAATTCTAATCACTGTGTTGTTAGGTGCCATTGAACATGTTTGGATGCATAGTGACCCGATGTCCAACAGAATGAAACATCCCGGGCAGCGCTCACCACTGTTCTTTTGTTTGGGCCAATGGTGCAGCCCGTGGGCCTTCCTCTTTCTCGCTGTCCTTCCACTTTAGCAAGCACGATTGCTTTTCCAAATGTGTCTCTCCTGATAACATGCCCAAAGTACACGAACTGAAGTCTTCCCATACTTACTCCTAAGGAGCATTATTTGCGCTGTACTTCTTCCCAAATAGAGCCGTCAGTTCTTTGTCGATTCAATGACACTTACAATATTCTTTGTCAACAACACACTTCAGGGACATGGATTCTTTTTTGGTCTTCCTCAGTCAATGTGCAATGTTCATATACAAATGAGGCAATGGAAAATACTATGGGTCAGACACATCTTAGTCTTTAAAGTGACCTTGTTACTTTTCAACACTTTAAAGAGATCTGGTGCAGCAGACTGACCCAATGTAATGCATCATTAGATCTCCTGATGAACACTTCCATAAACATTGATTGTGGCTCTGAGTGAGACAAATCCTTGACAAGGTCAATCTTTTCTCCATTTACCAGGACATTACCTATTGGTCCAATTGTGAGGCTTTTCATTTTCTCTAGGTTGAGCTGCAATCCATATGGAAGGCTGTGATCCTCCATCTTGATCAGGAAGTGCTTCAAGTCCTCCTCACTTTAGTAAGCAAGGCATTGTCATCTGTATATTGCAGATTGTTAATTAAGTATTCTCCAATCCTGATGCTGCCATTTTCTCCACCTAATAGAATTTCTCGGATAATTTGCTCAGCATAGAGAATGAATAAGTAAGATAAGAGGATTCAACCTTGGAGCACACCTTTCCTGATTTTAAACAAGGCAGTATTCCCTTGTTCTGCCCCATAACTGTCTATTGATTCATGTGCAGGTTCCACATAAGCCAATAAAATATCCTAGGATTACTATTCTTCTCAAGGTTATCCATACTTGGTTATGACTCACAGTTAGCTGCCTTGGCATAGTCAATAAATACAACTAAACATCTTTCTGGAGTTCTTTGCTGTAAGGTCAGGTCCATCTGATATTGGCATTGATATCCCTTGTTACACGTCCTCCTCTGAATCCGGTCTGCACTTCTGGAAGCTCTCCATCAATGTGCTGCTGAAATAGCTTCAGGAAAAGTTGCTGTGCGTGTAGTATCAGTGATATTGGTCTGTAACTTCATCACTCTGATGGTCCATCTTTTTATACAATGGGCAAAAATACATATCTCTTCTAGTCAGTGGGCCGGGTAGCTGCCTTGGCCAACTTTGCTGGCATAAATGAGAGAGTGCTTCTGGTACTTCATCAGCCTATTGACACGTGTCAATTGGCATTTCATCAATTCCTGCTACCTTAGTTTAGCTAATGTCTCAAGTGCAGCTTGAGCTTTTTCCTCCAGCACCATTGATTCTTGACCATATGCTATCTCTTGAAATACTTGAATGTCAACATATTCTTTTTGGTACAATGTCTCTGTGCCTCTTTCAATAACTGGCCCAATATTAAAATCTTTCAATATTGCAACTTGAGGCTGGAATTTTTCCTTTAGTTCTTTCAGTTTAAGGTTTGGTGAGTGTGTTTTTCCTTTTAGGCTTTCTAACGCTAGGTCTTTGTACATTTCACTACTTTAGTCTTTTTAAGCTGCCTTTTGAAATTGTCTGTTCAGCTCTTTGACATCATCGTTTCTCCCATTTGTCTTCACTACTCTATGATTGGGAGCAGGTTCAAAAGTTTCTTCTGATATCTTCTTTGATCTTTTCTTTCTTTCTGGTGTTTTAAATAACTTTTTGCTTTCGTCAAGAATAATGTTCTTGATGTCCTCCCACACCTAATCAAATCTCCTATCTTTATGTCGAGGGCATCCATCTAATGTTCTTAAGATGTTCTTCTTTTAATTTTCTTCAACTTCAACCTGAACTTATATAGGAGCAAATGACGGTCTGCTTCAGTCAGGACCTGGTCTGGTTTTAGCTTCTGATATTGAACTTCTTTATCATCTCTTCCCACATATGTAGTCACTTTCTCTGTATTCCATATGGAGAAGTCCATGTATGTCATTGGCCTTAGTGTTGTTGTAAAAAGGTATTTGGGAAAAATAAGTCGTTGGTCTTGTAGAATTCTATCATGTGTTCTCCAACTCTGTTTCTATCATGGAGATCATAGTTTGCAATTAGTGTTGCTTCCTCTTTGCTTTCAACTTTTGTGTTCTAATTGCCAATAATTATCAATACATCTTGATTGCGTGTCTGATCAATTTCAAGCTGAGGATGTTGGTAAAATTCTTCAGTTTACACATCACTAGCCTTAGTAGTTGGTGCATAAATTTGAATAATAACTGTATTGGCTTGATTCCCTTGTAGGTGAATAGATTTTACCCTATCACAGACAGCATTAATAGAATTTGAAAGGTCCTTTTTGACAATGAAGCTCTCACTCCCAGCACGGTAAAACATATGACTGTCAGATTCAAAATGACCAATACCAGTCCATTTCAGCTCATTAACATCTGGGATGTTGATCTCTGTGCATTCCATTTCATTTTGATGACTTCCAGTTTTCCTAAATTCACATTTTGTACATTCTAAGTTCTGATTATTAATAGACGTTTGCAGCTGTTTATTTTCAAGCCCCACCAACTTCATATATGCAAACTTATCTAATAGTCACACAATCCCTCTCATGCGTGCGTGCTTGCTTCATTTTATCATACAGAAAGGGGAGCCTCGAGTAGGTAAGTAAGTTGGCTTCAAACACAGCAGGTTGAGTCCCGGGCCCCCATTCATAACCATTGTATGCTGTTACTCTCTGTGGAAATGTGTGAAGGAGCAAGAGGCAAAACCCCTTCTTCCTTGGGGCTGGAGGTTGATGTCTCAGCCCTACAAGGGTCACACATGACAGCTGTTGTGGAGTCAATTGTGCCCACAGAAATAAATGTTCAAAGTCTTAACCCCCAGTAGGTGTGGAAATGGCCTTGTTTAAAAATAGGGTTTTGTTTGAGACAATAAGGTAAATATGCACTTGATTGTATACTGGAGTTACCAAACCAAATCAGACCCACCATCAGCCACTGAGTCAATTTTAACTCTTAGTGCCCTGATGGGATTTCTGAGACTAAGCATCTTTATAGGAGTAGTGGAGATGCTGGAGTTGAACTGCTAACCTTGCAGTTTGGGTCTGAAACCAACATAACTGGGAGTCCTATGAAGAGACACAGACACATGAGGAAGATGAGCAGGTGATGGTCGAGACAGAGAAATGTCAGGAATTGCTGGTCACTGCCAGACAAAAGCAGGCTCCTGTAGAGTCCTCTGAGGGAAAGCAGGGTGGTGGTGCCCTACAGACACCTTGGTTTGGGATGTCCAGCTCCAGAATTGCAAGTGACTGAACTGTTGTTTCAAGCAACCCAGCTCATGGTACTGCATTACGGCAGCCGTCAGAAACCACAGAGCCAGCAGGGCAGGCGGCCATAGGCAAACGCTGCTGTCTACCCATCTGTGGGGCTCATCTCCTGGGAGCACCTTCAGGCAGAGAGCGTAATCTCTGGACACAGCAGGCTGCACACAGTATTTGTGGGGAAATAAAAGAAGTGCTTTTGGCTGACTATGATTGGACATTAATCAACTGAGAGAAAGGGGGAGGGAGGGAGAAGTTACGAGAAGGGAAAGGAGTGGGGGTCAGGGGAAGAAGGAGGCTGCCACATGCCTACATGCAGAAAAGCTAAGCAATGGGTACCCTCGGAGATGGCAGTGGATGAAAGAAGGGCAGCGACCAGACCATCTCAGGGTCTGGACTGAGATAAGGGACAACAAAGGCCAGGCCAGCCTGAGTTCCGGGAGGAAGGGGTAAGAGTGTAGAACAGTAGTTCCCCGCCATTGTACCTAGCGTAGTCAGTGGAGGACAAGACTGCACATTCACTTTCTGCTTCTGTAACTTGGGGCCTAGCTAGCTTGACTGTTCCCACTCAGTTTCTGTCTGACGATGTAGGTAATGTTAATGAGTTTATTTCCAAGACTGCTCAGCCCCATTACTATGCAGATGAGGAACTGGGTGACGATTTCTTTTTTGGAGCTCTGTGGTGGAACCATTTCATGAATGCATACCAGTGTGTGTGTGTGTACATGAGAGAGAGAGAGAGAGAGAGAGAGAGAGAGAGAGAGAGAGACAGAGACATGGAAGACAGTTCTTAGACATGCTATTGTGGGTCCCGCTGAAACGGGAGGTCCACGTCTTCCCCTAGAGAGGCACGCAGCTGTCTTTTGGTTATGTAGTTCAAACTCTTCAGCTTTTGGCTCAGAAGCGCATTTGTCCACTGGGCTTGGAACACAGTGTACCAAGGCATGGCAACAAGGCGCCGTGAGTCATCCAAGGGCCTTCTGGGAGGAGGTCGCTTCTCTACAGTAAAGCCAACATACTGAATGGCAACAAGGAAAAGCAGAAGTGGGGAAAATAAAAAATCAAACCCCGGTGCCATCTATTTGATTATGACTCAGAGTGATGACACTGGCCTCACAAGACTAATCTTTGTAGCCAGTGTCCTCTTTCTCTCGTAGGATGACTTTGAAGCAAGAACCCTGCCCTGTTGGTAACCCAGTGCCTAAGCTTCAGGCCATTAGACCTCCTCAGAATTGGAGGCTGAAGATTCCCAAAGTGAAGCCCTAATTGTGAAGACAATCTCACTCATGAGATGAATAGAGGGCCGAGGGTTCTCTCGGGTTCTCATGGCTAAGATCTTTATGGGAGCAGAAAGCCTCATCTTTCTCCCTCAGAGGCTGGTGGATCTGTACCAATCCGTTTGCAGTTAGCGGTCCAACGCCATGCCAACAGCATCACCGCAGCTCCAGAGTGAGGATCTGGGGGATATACTACTCAGACGGGCTATTTCTTGGATGCAACCAAAAGAACTCTTCAATGGTGACCGAGCAAGCGTGTCTCAGCCACTCTTGATGAACTATGGTAGCTCTGAGGCGTCACGTGAAAGAGACTCCCTCTCCCACTGCCAGGGAGTCAATTCGGTTCTGACCTGGGGGCCAGGCGAGAACACCCACCACGGTTCTCCCAGGCGGTAACTCCGTACAGGAGTAGAAAGCTTTTCTCCTGTGGAACGGAGGGTGCTTTCAAACTGCCCACCTTAGGGTTCCCAGTCCCATGTGTCCCTGGAGAGAACAGGCACACACACGCTGAAATGGGCTATTGCTGGGCTTCTGAGCAGACCAGAGAGAGCATGTCTCCTGGTCATGCCCAGGTAACTGTGGCCATCTGGGAAGACCGTGCTGGTGTCGCTAGAGCTCGGGCATCTGTATTTGGATTCTTTTAAGCATGAAACATGGAAAGTGTTGATGCTGCAGACTCAATAAAACATAGCCTGAGCAGTGTTCGAGTTCCACTTCAGGGTCAGAGCTCCCGGAGACTGTCCTGCACGCTGTGTGAAATGAGGTAGGGGCCTGACTGACAGCTCTGGCCAAGCTCCTTGGAGGGAGGGCTGAGGGGAGCAAGCCTTTGGCTGCTGGGTGTGGAGGCCGAGGCTTCTCAACCAAGAGGAGGGAGGTCGTGCTGACCCAGCAAGGAGAGAGCATCCCTGGGGTCTCCTTGTGTAGGATTTACAGGAAGCAGGTACAGCTTGATAAATAAAGTGTCCCCTGGTTTTGATTTGTTTTCCTCAGCTAAAAGAACATTCCGTGCTTTTCAAGGGGTGGAAACAGGCTGTTTCTTTTTTTTTTAAATGACTATTTTGCTCTCTTCATTGGAATCTAGAAAATGCAGATAAGCACCCACCCCCACCCTCCCCGCCGCTAACACAGGGAGATCATCACTGTTTTACTGCTAATCTTTTTGGCATCATCAAAGAGCAATCTATTTCTCAAGCAAGAGAGAGCTGGCCCAACGATTTCCCAGCAGACTGTGAGCTCTATTGCAGTCTCCGGGAGGGAGTGACCCAGGGCTGAGTGGGCAGAGGCCAGCTCCTTTTAAGAACCATTGCTGGGAATTCTCTCTGGTCGTGTTTCATCAAAGGCAGCAAGGTCAGTGCCTCCCTCGTGCTCCTTTCATAAAGCGACCATCTGTTCCCTTAAGACTTAAGACCCTTAAGACAACCTCTGAGGTGGTTTCTGTTATTTCCCCCATCTTTCATTCTAGGACACAGGCTCGGAAAAGGTAAGGAATGTGTGCCAGCTCTCCCAGGCTCAGAGCCAGGGCCATGTCTTCTGACTCTAGAAGTCCAGTTTTTACACATCAAGAAAAAAATCACTTTGTCCATTTAAAAAGCAAAACAAACCCCACATCTTTTTATTTTGAATTAATTTTACACTTACAGAATAGTTACAAAAAATTGCAGCATGCCAGCATACCCTTTATCCAGCTACTGCAATGGCAACAGTTTACACAGGCTTGGTAGAATTGTCAAGGCTAGAAAATTAACACGGAAAATCCTATTAAGGGTCCCTGGTGGTATTAGGAGTTAGGTATTGGGCTGCTAACCACACTGATAGTTCAAACCTGTGAGCTACCGTGAGGGAGAAAGATGAGACTGCCTGCTCTCCTAAAGCTTTATAGTCTTGCAAACCCTATGGAGGCCCGCTACTCGGAATTAGAACCCATTCCATTACAGTGAGTTTGGCTTGATCGTGTGTGTGTGTGTGTGTGTGTGTGTGTGTGTGTATTAAGGTGCCCTGGTAGCACAGTGGGTTAAGTGATGGACTGTTAACAAAAAGATCAGGAGTCCCGCTTCTTGGGAGAAAGAGGAGCCTGTCTGTTCCCATTTACAGTGTGGAATCCCTAGGGAGCAGTTCTCTCCCACCGTGGCTTTGGCTCGGTTGGTATAAGCTTATTCATTGAACAACTGGGCTTGTTTGGATTGTATCAGCATTTCCACGAATGCCCTTTTGTAGTTCCAGGATCTAATTAACCCAAGGTGCCCCATTCCAGGTGATAGTTTGCCTTACTTCCCATCTGTAACCATTGTGCTTCCTAACCTGGACACTCTGGAAGAGATGTGTCCACTTCTTTATGTGCACAGGGAGGGCCGCTCAATTGGCTTTGTCTTGCGTTTTGCCCCAGGGTCTGGCTGAGGTTTT
This sequence comes from Nesogale talazaci, assembly GCA_004026705.1. Lineage (NCBI taxonomy): Eukaryota > Metazoa > Chordata > Mammalia > Afrosoricida > Tenrecidae > Nesogale > Nesogale talazaci. The sequence goes on along the minus strand of PVJH01005975.1, from coordinate 54,973 downwards.
TGCATTTTACCTTCAATACCAATGAAGAATGCGGTACCGGGGACATAGAGTATTAACATATCTCATTTTTCCTGGTACTGTCCATCTCAATCCTGGCCTACAGAGGTTTCAGCTGGGTTTTATCCCTGACAAGTGCCTAATTTTTCCTTAACAGAATCTTGGGAGAGAAAGTTTGAGAGTATGCCAGTGTCCTGTTTGTTTTCAAGTGTTGCCCATATATTTTGGTATCCATCTTACACACAACAATCATTACCGTGGTGGTTGTATGGCATATTTTCTTTTCCACATCCCTCTCCTTCTGAAAGCACTCAGGACTTCCTTTAACCCCTTTGAAGCCTAATCGATTACATTTACTCTAATTCTTGTAGGGAGAGTGGAGGGCACCTCAAATGGTTGCTTTATGAGAGCAGGGAGCAGGCTGGTCAGTGTTGGCATGCAGATTCGGTGCTATAAGTTGTTCAGCTCAGTGAAAAATGAAAATGTGGGATCTTAGTTTACAGAAATGTAATTAAGAATTTCAAGTTGGAGAAGCAGAGCATTAAGCCTAGTGCAGGGTCATTTTGAGTCTGGGATGTTGGTGATTGAACGCCCAGGAAGCAACGTGGCCTTGTGCCCTTGCCCGGTTTCTTTAGACCACATCTCACTTTCTCTCCATTGCAGAATCAGAGAGGACAAACAACTGTGCCTGAGGGGCCAGAGGACCCTTCCCACCCAGTGATTCTGGGTAAAGCCTGGCAAGCTCATCCTCCTGTTCATCTTCCGCTTTCCTGACCCATTCAGGGGGGCAGAGGCCTTGCTTCTGCTGAAGTGGCCTAATCCTAGGCTAGTAAGGACCCCCAGCTAAACTCTGTGTCTGTGTGATTTCAGAGTAGAACTCCCACCTGTCCCCAGCATCTTACCACGATGGAAGTCAAATCCTCACTCTCAAAGCGGCTGATGGCCTGGTCGAGGGATTTATACATGGCAGCTGAAATGCGCTGAGTGATGAGTCTATTCAAGTCAATTGATCTACCCAAGAGCTGCATAGGAGGGAGGGAGGAAAGGGGGGGGGGAAGATTATTTATGATTCGCATAGACATGGCAACTAAATGTGATGCATGGATAGGAATGAATAAAGGACATTATTGAAATATCTGGAAACTCTATGTAAAGAACAGTACTACTCAGTTTCTTGAGTATCCTAATTCTGACTTTTTTTTTTAAGGAGGATGCCCTTCTCAGAGACTGAGGTATGCAGAAGTGAAGTGACAGCTTCTTCTTGCGGTCATTTCACGGTCAGTAGGGAACAGTGGCTACCTTGGCCAGGGCCTACTTTGAAATTTTATGGGGGTGAATTTACAAGCAAGAAGGCTGATTACGGCTTGGGAGTTGTTACTTAGAATAATTCCCACTGGGGTGCCTATGGACACCATCACCGATGCTACCTAGATAACCATCAACGTTCACTGAACACCTGCTGTGTGCACTGTACGAGGTGTCCAGGGGATACTCTCAAGGATCTTCTTCTTTTCTACCTCCCTTCTGGGATACATTTTCTACCAGCTGACTAGGCCCCCTTCTAGCCATCTTCCTACACACAAAGCTCTCAGTCTTTAATATCTGGTGGCTAACTGGGGTTTCATTGACAAATGATGGCAGTCGTGTTCTGGAACCTGTCCCACTGAGACCATGGCCCATGTGATAAACACAGAGGTGGCAGCATAAAAGTCATCTCCTTAGCACTTGGTCTCGGTAGGGTTCTGGAAATAGGACACAGTCTGCTGGCACAGCACCTATTTTGCCTGTCTGACTCGGAGTCCCACTCTTAGGAGGAGATTAAAAACACTCCCAGGAGCAAAATGAAATCAACCTGGAGTTTCACCTGGCAAACTTCATTTCAAAGATAAAGGCCATGTTAGACCCAGGTCTTCACTTGACCAGCAGGGGAGCCCTGCTCCTGGGCTATTGTTGCTAGCTGCCAACAAGGTGGCCCCTGACCCTTGCAGACCTCATGCAAAGCTGAAGGTCAATGCTGCCGGTTCTGTGCCACCCTGCTGGCTGACTGTGGGTGGAACCGGAGTCATCCATGGGGCTTTCACGGGCTGATTTTTTTAGAAGCAGATCACCAGGTCTTTCTTGCTAGTCTTAGTATGGAAGCTTCACTGAAACCTGTTCAGCCTCATAGCAAAATGTAAGTGTCCAAGGACAAATAGGTGGTAGCTATGTATGAGGTGTATGGACTGGAACACAATCCAGGTTTCCTGCATGGAAGGGGAGAATTCTACCACTCAGTGGTCCCAATGGAAAGAGGGGCTTTCAGCTTTAGAAAGAGGTGAGCTCTGGATGGGCCAAGAAGGTGGAAACTTTAAAGGAATTGACAAGGCCTCCTTATTGTATATAACATTTGGAGGCTATTACACTTATACTCAGTAACCTACACTGGGGCACTAGGCAGGGTGGACAGGATACAGGCCCCATTTCATATTTTTGCACTGACTACATAGCTACTTGCTCCTGCCCATTCCACCTCTACTGTGCCTTCCGTCCGTCATACCTGCACGTGCCTCTGTTTCAGCAGTGTTTCATAGCGGTTGGACGGTGGGTATGGAATGATGACTCCATAATTCTTACACTCAGCTCTGAAGCGTTTATCCAACAAGACACTAGAAGGGAAAGAAAGAGTTAAATATGGCAAGAAAAGATGATGGCGGTGGCAGTCACCTAATCTGGTGTCAGAGGATTAAGAGTGTACAGGGGGAGGTTAGCCTGCCAACCCGGAGATAGCCAATGAGATCTGTGTGGGCGTGACCCTCTCCTGAGAATTCTGGGAAATCCTGCTTTATGTCCCCCCTTGAAAGTGAGAGATTCACTACTCACTCCCTTGGAGATGTCTTACTGACAAGACACAAGACTGACTCCCTGGGAGACATCGCAGTTGACAAGACACATGGCAGCATGCTGATAGACCCCAAGCCCTGGAAACAGGAGGAGCCATGAGGAGACCCTTGCCAGCACTGAGATGCTTCTACTGCCACTGGATACATATGACCCTGCTCCCACTGGCCTTTGACTGTCCTGGTGTCATTGCATGTGCTTCGTGAGTCTGAAGAGGACTTTATAGATTGCAATTGGGAATATGGGCTAAAATCGGACTAATGACCTTGGATCAGACTGGGTTGGGATGTTCAATTGCTCAATATTCAATTGCTCTTGTATATATAAACCTCTCCCTTATATACATATGCATGTTTATGAACTTGTTTCTCTAGTCTACCTAGACTAACACAACAGTTCACATGCTGTTGTCAACATGCCAGCAACATCTGCTGCATGCCCAATATCTGCCTATGAAGCAATCATTGATATCTTTCAAATGCAAGTTGTTCTGCCCTGGTGCAAAGCTCTTCTTTTTTTCACTCAAAGAAGCCAAATATGTATAGCAGTTTCTATGCAAAAGACAAAACACTGAAATTGATCTGTTTCCTTCCTTAATTCAATTCAACAAAAAAGTAGTGAGTGTCTTGGACAACTCTTATCACAATCCGTACATACATACACTGTGTCAAGCACATTTGTACATTTGTTGCCATCTCCATTCTCAAAACATTTTCTTTCTACTTGAGTCCTCCGTATCAGTTCCTCATTTTTCCCTCCTCCACCCTCCCCTCTCCCGAGGTTGCTGTTGCTGTGAGTGGCTGTCAAACCTGTTCCAATTCACAGTGACCGAAGGACAGCAGAACAAATCACCACCAGATCCTGCTCCATCCCGACAATTCTTATGTTCAAACACATCGTTGCAGCCACTGTGTCTATCAGCTTGTTGAAACCCACCCTAATTTTCACTGTCCTCCAAGGAATGGTCTCTCCTGACAACATGCCCAAGGACTGTGAACCTAAGTCTTGCCATCCTTGCCTCTAAGGAGCATTCTGGCTGTACTACTTCAAAGATAGATTTGTTTGTTCTTTTGGCAGTCTACAGTACTTTCAATATTCTTCACCACCTCCATAATTAAAATGCATTTATTATTTTTCAGTCTTCCTTAGTCAATGTCCCACTTTCATATGCATATGAGGCAATAGAAAATACCATGGTTTGGGTCAAGTACCCCTTGATTCTCAGTGTGCATGCTTTTGAGCACTTTAAAGAGATTTGGGGCAGCAGATTTAACTAGTGCAATATACCATTTAATCTCTCGACAGCTGATTCCAGGAGGATTGATTGTCGATTCAATAAAGAAGAAATCCTTCACAACTTTAACCTTTTCTCCATTTTTCATGATGCTAACTATGGGTCCAGTTGCAAGGATTTTGATCTTTCTTACACTGATGTGTAAATCATACTGAAAACTACAAACCTTGACCTTCATTAGTAAGTGCTTCAATTCCTCCTCACTTCAGCAAGCAAGATTTGTCATCTGTAAATTGCAAGTTGTTAATAGGCCTTTCTCCAATCTTGATATCTACAATCTTTCCACATAAGCTGACTTCTCTGATTATTTTCTCAACATACAGATTGAATATATAGTCAGGACACACACCTTTCCTGATTTTAAATCATACGCTAGTCCCTTGTTCTGTTCCCACACCTGTCTCTTGATTCATGTACAGGTTTCACACGAGCACAAGGAAGCATTCTGGAATTCCCATTCTTTTCAAGGCTATTCATAGTTTGTTATGAGCCACATAGTTGAAGGGCTTGATATAGTCAACAAGTAAACATTTTTTTTTTCTTATTCTCTGCTTTGAGACAATACCTATTTGACATCAATAATGGTAGCCTTGCTCCACATCTACTTCTGAATCCCGAAGCTCTGGTAGCTGTTGTCAATGCACTATTGCAACCATTGTTGGATGATCTTCCACAAAATTTTACTTGGCATGTGATGTTAATGATATTGCTCTATAATTTGAGCATTCTGTTGGGTCATCTTTCATTGAAGTGGGTACAATGTAGCTGCTTTGTAAATTTCCTAGCAAAGACAAGTGAGTGCATCAGCTTGTTGAAATATTTCAATTGTTTTTACATCAATTCCTGCTGCCTTGCTTTGGCTAATGCCTTCAGTGCAGCTTGAAGCTTCCTTCTACACCCTTGGATCTTGATCACATGCTGCCTCTTGAAATGGATGAATGTCAATGAGCTCTTTTTGGTGCAATATCTCTGTGTTTCTCTCCATCTTCTTTTAATCCTTCCTGCACCTTTACCAGAATCTTTCAATATTGCAACTTAAGGCTTGAATGTTTTAGTTCTTTTAGTTTAAGATATGCTAAGATTCTTCCTTTTTGGTTTTCTAACTCTAGCTCTTTGCACATTTCATTGTAACATTTTACTTTGTCTTCTTGAGTTGCCCCTTGAAATGTTCTGTTCAGCTCTGTGACTTCATTTCTTGCAAGTGTCTTATGATTAAGAGCAAGTTTCCCAGTCTCTCCTGATATCTGGTTTGGTCTTTTCTTTCTTTCTTGTCTTTTTATTGACCTTTTGCTCTCTTCATGTATGGTGTTCTTCATGTCTTTCTATAGCTCATCAAAGCCTCCATCATTAGAGATCAACGACGCAAATATGTTCTTGAGATGTTCTTGGCTTTTACATGAAATAGGCCCAAGATCATATGTTGGTTCATGTGGACTCACTGTAATTGTCTCCAGTTTTAACCTGAACTTCTATATGAGTAATTGATAGTCCGTTCCATAGCCAGCCCTTGGCCTGGTTTGAACTGCTGATACTCCTCCATCTTCTCTTCCTATCGATAGAGTCAATTTGAGTTCTGTATACTCCATCTGGAGAAGTCCATGCATATAGCTACCATTTGTGCTTTGCACAAGTTGTTGGTCTTTCACAATTCTAGCATGCAGCCTCTAGCTTTGTTTCTATCACCAAGATAGTATTTTCCAGCTGGTGTTCCTGTCTCATTGTTTCCAACTTTTGCATTCCAATCACCAATAATTACTCATGCATCTTAATTTCACGTTTGATCAATATCAGATTGAAGATGTTGATAAATTCTTTAATTTCGACATTGCAACCTCTGATGGTTAGCCAATTTGAATAATAATTGTATTGACTTGCTTTATTGTATATACACAGCTATTACCCTATCATAGACAGCATTGAACTTCATGATAGATCTCAAAACGTCCTTTTTGAAGATAAGTGCGATGCCCTTTCTCTTGAATGGCTCTGGTTTGGTCTTTTCTGGCATTCCCATCACAGTAAACCATATGATTTTCTGATTCAGGCTGGTCAACACAAGTTAATTTCAGCTCACCAGTTCCTAGAATATCAATATTTGCATATCCCATCTCATTTTTAACAACTTCCAATTTTTCTAGATTCATACTTCATACATTCTAAATTCAGATTATTAATGGATGTTTGCAGCTGTTTTTTTCTCATGTGGAGTTGAGCTTCTTCAGCAAATGAGTGTCCTGGAGGCTTTTTTCCTCCAGGTTCTCATCCATCCATGCCATTGCCGGTCCTACCTTGAGCAAACATCTCATCCTCAGTCATATTTTAGAGCTTTCCAACCTGAAGAAGCCCTGATGACCCAGTGGTTAGGAGTTGGGCTGCGAACTTCAAGGTCAGCAGTTTGACACCACCAGCTAGCACAGGGAGGAAGGCGAGGCCTTCTACTCTAGAAAGAGTTACAGTCTCAAAAACCACAGGGTCACTGTAAGTCAGGATTAACTGAATAGCAGCGAGTTTGGTTTTTGCTTTTTCTGACCCGCGGTGCTCATCTTTCTGGCACTATTTTTAATCCTGTTTCTATTAATGGGTCTTCCATATCTGACAATGTTGCGATGATATCCAAGGTTCTCAGTGTCTAATTCCTCAGAAGTGAACTCTGCTGAAACCTGTTCACTTTGGATGATGCTGCTGGCATTAGAAAGACTTCCAAGATCACAAAATCCACAAGCCATCACAATAAGGAAGCTGACAGACAAGTGGTAACATTTGAGATGTAGTCTGGAAAACTTTTATTCTTTGTTTTGTTTTGGAAAACTTTTATTCTAAAGAGATTTTCTGAACAGGGATTTTAATGATAAAAATGGAAATATTTGGGGAAAGAACAATGACCGTCCTGTGGATAAGGCGTGTGTCTTGCTAGGGAGCAAGGTACAAAATTGAATTTATAAGGTTATTCTAGGGGTCAGATCATGTGGAACCTCATACACCACAGAAAAGAGGCTAGGTATATTCTATATGGAACTATATCCTACAATGAAATGACGATATTTTACAAAGAAATAAACAAAGGACCTGTCAGGAAGAGACGGGAGCTGGTGGGACAGGCAAGTGGAGCAATAACTTGCGGACAGAGCACAATGGTGCGCAACAACTCTCAATGACGCCTTCAAAGCCCTGACAGGATGGGTGGCAGCGCCAGATAAGCATTGTTACATCATTCGTTGTTACTGTGTCACTAACTGCCCACCTTGCAAGACAGCCAAACTTCAATAGAAAATCCCTCAATTGCCTAAATCCCTTCCCCTTCATCCCAGGCAAAGACTTCTCAGGCCTCACCTAGGAACCCATGAACCTCGCCTGGAAGCTCTGAAATAAACCTTTAAAACTATTTTCTGTCTTTGTCATTTTTCTTCCCTTCCGCCACCAAATTACCTTACAGGACCCAGGTTTAGTAAGCGCCTGTGTAATTATGCAGATCACGAAGGAGTGAGTGTGTGGCCGGAATCGCCCTACAGAATCTAAGGATGAAGTCCCAGCTCTCTGCGGTGACTTCTCACTCAATCACGTGAAGCGGCTTGACAAGGGTGGTGAGCAGGGCACTTAGAAAGCTAGCTGTGTACTTGTCAATGTGCCACGCGGACCTGAGGGAGCACGTGAGATGAAGTGACTCCAACTCAAGATGTGTGAGACACTTTTGAAGACAGAAAGGTAAACAGAATGAAAAGAATGCAAGATGCCACTGGAGTGATTTTCATATTGATCATAAGATGCAATGATACACTTGCATAGATTGAGTTGGCTGATTGCCAGGAGTTGAATGTGAATCCTTGAGCCCCCACAAGATCCAATAGCACTGCTCCATAATAGCACTAGGAAATAATGTTTAGCCATATCTTTGTCTCTGTCTCTGTCTCAGTGCGGCTGGTGGGCTTGAGCCTCCAATCTTTTTTTTTTCCCCCTTGAGAAAGTGACCTAATGAGGTGTGGTCTCTCTGTCAAAGTGTTTTCTATTGTTGTTGTTATTGTTCTTTAAATCATTTTATTGGGGGCTCATACAACTCTTATCACAATCCATACGTAAGTCCATTGGGTATCAGGCAAATTTTACATCCATTGCCCTCATCATTCGCAAAACATTTGCTTTCTATATAAACCCTTGGAATCAGTCCCTCATTTCCCCCCCCTCCTAGGTCCCCATTCCCTCAAAAGCCCTTGATAATTTAGAAATTATTATTATTTTGCCATATCTTACACTGTCCGTTGTCTCTCTTCACCTACTTTTCCTTTGTCTCTACCCCAGGAAAGAGATTGTATGTAGATCCTTATAATCTGTTCCATCTTTCTACCCCACCTTTCCTCCGGAAGCCTCCAATCTTTGAACTAGCAGAGGAGTACTTTTACCAATGCATGACCAGGGGTCCTTTATATGAGGTTTGGTATGATATATTATTCAAATTAATTTCAGTTATTTATTTTTCCATTTTAGACAAAAATAGCCTTAAATGTGAAACTGATATATGTGGCCTATGCTTGTGGCCATGGCATATTTCTATTGGACATTGCTGATGTAAGCCATTCTTCCCCTCCTTGCCCTAACTTCCCCAAGTCCACTCACTTCCCACATTTTGGGAGGAAACTAGCGTCTTTGGGAAAGGTCCTTGATTAAAGGAAGTATTTTAAGTGAGGATGTTTTATAATGAAATAAAGGACCCAGGTTTAATAAGTGCCGTTTGTTTACACACATCATGGAGGAGTGGGCCTGTGACCAGAATTGTCTTAGAGAATCTAAGAATGAAGTCCCAGCTCTGCTGTAACCACTTCTCATTCAATCAGTGAACACTTGTTAAGCTGTTACTTTGTATAAGTATGCATATACTTTGTATAAATATGGCATATGCATATGCCATAATGATATGCTTTTTATACTTCCTCCCACTTAAGGTCCATTAACTTTGTGTAATGCACATCCCACGTTAACAGAAACCAGTGTGAATACCAACTCCTATTTGAAACAGATCACAGGTAACTCTAGGTGCTAAAGGCCAAGTGAAGTAAATTCTTTTTGCAGAAAGGAAAAGAGTATAGGTAAGGAAGTATCCATGAAGTTATGGGCATGGACTGTTAGATTTCTAAGAAAGAAAATAGCTATAAATACAGTTAGCGGTATTACTTGATCCACCCTACTCTGGGTCCTTGAAGTCCAGGGATTCATGGGGGTCTAAGTCAGTCTATGCGGGCAATAACCTATACTGGTCTGACCGTGTGTGTGTGTGTGTGTGTGTGTGTGTGTGTGTGTGTCCTGCAACTGGTCTTATTGGTGGGAGTCTTCTGGAAGATCACTATTCACAGCTCCAGGAGCTCTTACCTGCCAGCCATGGCTTTGTAGTAAGCAAAGATCTGGTCCGCCAGCTTGTACACGAACTGATCGAAACACAGGTTCACCTGGTGAGGAAGAAGCAGAAAATGGCCATGGGTTGGTTTCTTTAGCACTGTCACAGAAGCTCAGGCAACTGGAAATAAGTTGTCCAAAGTATGTTCAAGGGCCAAAGTTTGTTTGTTGTTGTTTGTGTTTAGGAACCTTTTTTTTTTTTAATTGAGGCTTGGCTCTAGGATTCAACAATGTACACACACATATTTTGTTTCAACTCATGTATCCTACTGCCCGGCTTTCCTGTTTTTATTCCCCTTTCTTTCCTAACTCTCTCAGTTTTGTGCTTGGTAAGTACTGCCCCTTTGATTCTCAATGGTTGATTATCATAAGGTGTGTCTATCTCCCCACTTTTATCGATCCCTTCGCAGTCCTGTCTATTATTTGGCTGGGAATGGAGAGGTAGAGGTGGGTTCAGCCCCAGACCTGACGGTGACTGAGGCGGAAGAACAAAAATGTTCTGGGGCCCAGGGAATCTGGGATGTGTCAGCAGCTTTTCATGGTATTTGGATATGTGCTACTATCATGAAGATTGGCTTACATGTTAGGATATTGGAGAATCTGTCAAGTGCAGCAGTAAAGACACCTGTTTTTCTTGACTGACTGGGTTTTGGGAGCCCCCTTCTTAACCTCCATCTCCCAGACTGGGGGAAATGCCTCACTGAGGTGTTTTAATGTACCTTCAGTGTGGGACAAAGACAGGACTTTTCCACAATTATGTACTCCAAAATACTAAGCAAACTGTTTGTCAGCATTTGGTGTGGAAGTCAAGTTAGATATTCTCCCTAAAGACTGTCCATAAAAGGCCTTTGTGTGTCTCACAATAGAGCTGACTCCCCTGCTGTTAGGATGATGGTCTGCTTCCATTGAAGCCTGTGGGCAGATTCACATGCTGCTGTTAATGATCTCTAGCCTAACCTGTTTAGCCACATCTAGGATTCTGGGGTCTGGTCTTGTCACATGGAACCCCCAATATCTCCCTTTCCTATAACATGTGCATATGGCACAACCCCTTCCTGTGACATATGTAATTAGGGGTCTTGCATGGCTCCAAAGGGTATTTAAGTATTGGGCATGATAAAGAGGCCCTCTCTCTCCAGCCCCCTCAGCACTGGACACTCCTGGCCCCTCTCCCTCATGTAACCCCTTCCCTTACTCACTGTCTCTTCACGTGGACGGCCCCATCAGCGGAGGTGAGCATGCTAACATGATGGAATATATGTTTGACTCTTATCAGTACTCCTCTGTCTCATGGTCTCTATAACTTTACTGTAATAAATAATAATTATCACTGTACAACTGTGCCTATCAAACCCGTGATGTATATATTGGAGGCTGGCCTCCCTCTGATACTGTGGAAGGTTGGTCCCTTGCCCTGTTCCTCAGGCATCAGAGGCTCAGGTACACCAAGTTCACAAAGGCTCATCTCTCTCCCCAGTGCTGTCTCTGGGCAGCCGCCCCCCAGGCACGAGCAGCCAAGCTTACACAGACTCATCGTTGTATCCCAGAATTAATCATTAACAGAACCCAATACTGCAGCTTCCCCAGACCATCTCCTCTGATGGGGTTTTCTGTCTTCTCTGGACATTGGCTTTTATGTGACTTTTCAGATATGGTGATGAAGAACTTAAGGGTCATTAGAGATCAGAACAAAACAAAAATGACCTTTTATGCACAATTTACTTTAAAACCTTTTCTTTTCCCTGAACAAAGAGCCGTCTTGATATTTTATGTGTCTCATCACATCACTCCCTGGGAAGAAAGGTTCTGTCAGGCAGGAGAGTCTTCCATTAAGAGCAAGAACAACAAAGTTCTGGGTGGGGCTGGAAAGAGACCCCTATGGTAGCAGCGGGAGGTGAAAATAACTTCAGAGGAAGCTCTTTGCATTGCAGGGACTTTATCTTTGCTTCCTTTCTCACCACATTCTCTTGGCTTAGTAAGGTGAGCTCTTTATTCCAAGAGCTTGCCTATCTTTTTCTTTACAGAGTGCTGTGCACTGTGCTGTCCTGATACCAGCTAGGCAAGGCCTTTGCTCTGGAAAGTGAGTTCTTAGGGTCCTGACTAGGGCTTCCTCTAGGTCATGAATCTTCAGGTTCGATGCTGGGGGTGTCCCCTGAGTTCATGCCCCTTTTCTCGAACCAGCTCTACCTTTATTCAACTGTGCCAAGCCCTGTCTCAGCTCTTTGTGGTCTTTCCCTGTGCCCTAGCCCCCAGAGCTCGTCACTGACTGTGGGCAGACATGGCACACTAAACTTCAGTCCCTGTGCACATGCATGGGAGAGAGTTTGGAGATGAGGAAGGGAAAGGGGACTGGCTACAAGCTGAAGCAAATGGGGTTAAAGGGTCAGGTTTATTGCCATGAAAGCTGGGGCAGAGCAGCACTGCCCCAGAGAGTGCCACAGACTGCCCTCCTGATGAAGCAGATGGCCACATCTCTCTCCCACAGGGTGCTGGGAGAGTTCAACCCACCTATGTTTCAGCGAGCAGCCAAGTGCTTAAGCTATGCACCACCAGGACTGCTTGTATCTAGCACAGTGCCTGGCAAGTGGTAGTTATGTAATGACAGGAGCTGATATTACAACCATAAAAGACCCACTAGAATTACCATGGCCTGTGCGATGCCATCATTTGGCACCTTCGATACACGTAGAAAAGCAGCACACCATCCCCTGCTGGATCTCTTGTGAGGGTTGCAGATATTTATAAGACACACTTTCCGGACCCTCTCACTGGGAGCTGACAGCTGGGGACTGGGAAAGTCCAAAAGCTTGGAGCAAGGGTTACAAGCATAAGAGGAGACGCGCCTGCTACTTGCCTCGGCTTCGATCTCGTCATACAGGAACTGCTTTTTAAACTTGGTCAGAGCGTAGTAGGCGCTGTCGTTGTACAAATCCAGAGGGTAGAGGACATACCTGAGGAGAGAAAACAAAGGCCAGAGTCTCACAGATGCTCTTGGTCAAGGACAGGTAGGTGGATGCTTGGCTGCAAAACAGAAATACCGGGCTAAGAGACAGATGCATGCAGGGTTGGGACAAGCCATTTTTTAGAACGCTGAGGTGTGCCCAACAGACTCCACTGAGGAACTTCACAGGCTGCCCCTCAAAATCCAAGGTCCACGATGGAGGCCAAGGAAGGAGAGCTGAGAACTCAGCCATAAAGCCACCCACCTACAGACAGCTGGTCTGTGACCAGGGACAGCGTGCATGAAATGGGTGGGGGAGAGGGTCTCTCTTATAAATGGTGGGGTAGAACTTGATATCCACTTGAAGGAAAATGCCATATATAAAACTCAACTCAAGATGGATCAAAGACCTCCATGTGAAATCTAGAACAGAAAAGTTCATCACCCTACCTACCAAATGAGTTCCCTTACAATCCCTTTAAATTTTTCTATATTTTAATATTTCTGCTTTCTTTTCAATTGAGGTTTTAATCTGACTTACTTCATTATTATTATTGCTATTAAAGTTTATGTGCATGTGAAATCTATGATAGTTAAATCTATAGACAGTAGTTGGGTTAATGGTTTCTGGGGGACATGGCGAGGGATGTCAGAGGGAAATGGGGAGCTAGTAATCATGAGTGCAAATTCCCTTGAAACTGGTTGTGGCAATGATTGTGCAATTCTTCTGGATGTGACTGAACTGCGGAGATGTGGGACACATGAAGGAAATGAAAGAAAATTGTTGAGAGAAAAATGAGGGAAAACTAAGAAACCTGACTATATAGCATGAGTGCATTAACAAAACGCAGAACCAGAGCACAAACTCCCCTAAAAGAGTACAAAGAGAACCCACAGCCTGGGAATTTATTTTTTTTAATAGCAATGACATTGTTACAGTAAATAGTGGGTTGGAGCTGCCTGCTGCCAGGAAGCCAATTACCCCGAGACAGAGAAACAAGGGGCGCCGCAGCTTGTGTATAGGAGGCGGGCAAGTCCAGGAGGGAATCATACCTGCAGAGACACTAGCCTACCCTTCCTGAAGGGGAAAAGCAAAGCGCACTCCTCAGGGTCTTAGGCGTGGGGCAGGGCTCTGAGGAATTTAAGGAAGTTCCTTAGGGTTCAGCTTTCTCTCTCATTGGGCTGACCACCCCAGACAGCCTGTCGCCAACACAGACACTCTATTCTAGCTCACTGACAGTTAGCTTGCCATTAAGGGGAATTTATGGGTTTCTTTATCACACTAGAGTTACAAGAGACATATGGTGGTTTTTCTTCATTCCAGCAATAGCGTTTGGGGGTAAAGAAGAGAAATTAATCCAGAAGAAAGAGTGGGTGGGTGTTAACACTTACAAAACAGACCATCAGCCTATCTATTGGATAAGGGACTGATCTTTAAAATGTACAAAAGACATCAACATCTCCCCAAGAAAAACCAGGCAACAAACCAGTCCAGAGTAGTGGGCATGAACAGACACTTGTCCAAGAACACAGTGAAGCAGATAATACATATAGAATGACTGCTCACACGCAAAATATGGAAATCAAAACCACCATGAAATATCACCTCATTGCAGCCTCAATAGCAAAGTTCAGAAAACAGAAAGCAACAAATGGTGGCAGGTTATGGAGAAACTGGAGCACTCCCCTCCCCGCCCCCCGACGCTGCAGGTGGGGCGGTGATGTGTCCAACTACTGTATAAAAAAAGCACACTGTTTCCTTGAAAAATTGGAAATAGAAATACTGTATGACCCAGCAATCCCAGCACTTAATATCTATTCTAGAGAAATAACAGCTGGGTTAGGAATAGATAAATGCCTGCCGCCGTTCATCACATCACTTGTTACAAAAGTAGAGAGCTGGAACTCCGCTCAGTGACACCACACGACAGTGCGGACACATGGTGGAATGGCACGCGGAGTTCTCCAGAGACTCACAAGGAAGCTGTGGAAAACCACCGACCGTGGATGATCCCAGAAGATGCTGTGCTTTGTGCAACAAGCCACTCACACAAAGGCACAACTTGGGCGAGACCACTATTGTCAAAGGTCAAGGAAAGGTTTTCATACAGAAAGAAACATTTGATCAACATTTGATTGTTAGCAGGAATGGGAGGGGAGAACATATAACTGGCTAGAGAAGGAGATGCATATCCATGAGTGAAGGAGGCAAGATCACATATGAGGGAGGTCAACAAGAACCCATGGGAAGCAGAGAAAGACCTGGGAACATCTGCAAGAGTAAAGCAACAGAGATAAATACTGTCACACATGCAGCACAGCAACCCAGTGAATTATGAGCAGAGGCGCAAATGGGAGCGGGAGGGAGAGTGGGAGTACAACCTACGAATGTGTCCAGGTTCGCCAGAGAGTTTTTATACTGGGGTACTATCGCTGATGGAAAATTTCCATGATTGTGATTGAGTGTGGAGGGGGAAAAGTTATGAAAACGTCCAAAGACAAAACCGAAGAGAGGCTGAGTCTTAGAGGACAACAACATCAATTGGCATAATATAGTCCACACGGACAATGTTCTACACCTACTTTGGAGAGTAGGAAGGAGGCAAGGGCTTTAAAAGTTCCTGCGGGCAGTTTCCTGCCGTCTCTTCCTCTCTGAAGGGAATGAGAGTAAAGGAAAAGGAAGACAGGAGGAAACAGCTAGTCCCAGGGACTCATAGACCACACAGATGTCTCAGACCACACAGTCCCAGGACCCTGGGATCAGAAGTTACTAGATGGTGCCTGGCTACCATGCTCAATTGCCCTGATGGCCCTTTACAGAAAGAGATGAGGTTTTCTACTCCTGCAAATGAGAACTAATCTTGAAAACCCACGAGGGCAGTTCAACCTATTTTTTAGGGTCGGTAGGAGTTGGCAGTGAGATTGTATTTTTGGTTTTCATAGAGTGGGAGAAAGATGTGGAACAAAACTCGAAATCAGAAAGAAAATAAAAAAGCAGTCTTGCTGGTCGGATAGACAGAGACGGGTGGAACTCCTGAGACTACAGATCTTAGTCCCCCTCCTGGTCTGGAAATGGGCTCACCCCACGGCTCAATCTTCAGCCAGACCCTAAAGTAGTGCAAAAGGGGGAGAATGACGCCAGAGAAGGACAAACATCATAGATTAATCAACCGTTTGAGATCAGAAGGGCAGCATTTACCCAGGGACAAAGATCAGAAGGGCGAGGAAAGGAGGAGGATGAGAAATGGAGAGCAGGGAGGAAGAAGGGTAAGGTGACCAGACATCCTACTTTTTAACAATTTAACAAAGTCCCACAGCATTTTAAAATTAAAATAAATATATTACAATACTATTTTTATGTTCTATGTAAATTTTTGTTGCTCCATATAGACCAAATTTTTAATCAAGAACCCCACCCACCTACCACCCCTATCAATGGTGTCCCACTTAAAATCTGGTCCCTTTAGACTAGGGTAAGTGATGCTGCAGGGTGGGGAGCATGAGCAACGAGGCAAAACAAAGGTGTGTGAGTTGTGGAATGTCAAACTGATCTGCTCTGCCAAACTAATTCACCATGAAAAGCGAAAAACCAAATATATCCACAATGCCAATCAACCCAACGATGGCTGTTGGCAGTGGCCCTGGCCCTGCCAATGGATCAGGATGCCATCTGGTCCTTCCTGGGCCAGCCCCATGATTGGTGGGAGATGCGGCCATTGTGATACGTGAGGTTTTCACGTGATGTTCTTAGGAAAGATGGCCAGACTTCCATCCTAGACTTCCATCCTCTTAGGCTGAGCGCTCTGCTGCAAGAGGCTCAGCCTCACGGCTACATGCGGGTCTCCACTGACAGAGGGGTACACAGGAGGTGCAGAGGCCACAGTCAACCAGGATCTACTGCACAGAAGGTAACAATGCTACCATGAAACCACCAACGCCTACTTGAAGACATGGGTCTGGGCTAAAATGAATTCAGGTGGCACAGGTATAGATAGATACCAGTCTCCTGATCCCCAGGAATGATGATTTTTTGCTGACATGGCAGCTATAATACTGACAACATATAGGACAGGTTGTTGAGCTAGGAAGCCCTTGAACTGACCTGGAAGGTGGCGGGTCCTTAGCCCGGTCCCTCTCTAGGGGCTCCCACCCCCACCCCACTCTCGCATCTCTCATCAACTCAGCACTTGCTTCTGGAGAGAAGGCAGCACACTGGCACACTGGCCTCCACCCACACAGCCTTGGAGTCCTGTCTCTTACTCCATCATCGAAGGTTCTTTGGTTTCCAGGATATGGTCTGTCAGAATCCAGGGCATGGACATCTCAATCGGGAACTGGATTCGACGGCCCATGGTTAATTCCAGGAAGAATTCTCGGAACCAGAGCTGAGACAGGTCGCAACACTGCTGCAGGGCTTCTGAAAGCACAGTGGAAAGGGCTATGGGTGACAAACGGAACGCGCCCAGAAGGTCTTCATTCTTAGTGCTCTGGCTGGTTTTATTGTTACTCTAGCTGTGCTGGCTATCTATAGCAGGCACTTACAAAATGACAAGATGAGTGTATCCTGCCTCTCATACTTGCAGGAAAACCAGCATCGATTTGGCAGGCAGCATGTGTGAGGTTTCAGAGACAGTGGGAATGGGTGAGTGGGTGGGTGGAAGGTGCTTCAAAGCTTCAGATACCCCAGAATTTCCAACTCCTCCCAACCAAGTCACCTTTAACATGATCATGGCCATGGAAAAGTATGCTTGCTATACATACACCATTCCAGAGAAGTCTCCATGGGCTTGATCCCTTCCATGGGGTAATTGGAATTCTTGATTCATGAGGGAGCCCTGGTGGCATCATGGTGACAGTTTGGGCTTCTAATCATAAGGTCAGTAATTCAAAGCCATCAGTTTCCCCAGGATAGTAAGAGGGGGCTTTCTATTCCCATAAAGAGTTGTTGTCTTGGAAACCCACAGGGGCAGTTCCATCTTGGCCCACAGGGTCCCTCTGAGTTGGCATCGATTCTATGGCAGTGAGCTTGGTTTTTGGGGTCCGATCCCTTCCATGAGGTCATGTGGAATTCTAGACATCTTCTATGGGCAATTTGGAGACCTCTAAGGCCCTTCCCTCAGCTGTTTGAACTGCTTGTTAAGATCACGCTTGTTTTTCAATACACTATGGCTCGATGTCCCTGGGATACCACACTGCCTCTGTCCTGCTCAGAAGAGAGGAAGAGTACAGGGACACAGACAGTCAGCCAGGTAGTCTTCAACCTGCCTCTGCTACGAGCAACATGTCCTAGTGGGTTCTGCTGGGCAACAAAAGGCCAATCTACTGGTGCCTCCGTCGGGTGTGTGTGTGTGTGTGTGTGTGCGTGCGCGCGCGTGTTTTCCTGGTTTAGATCTCCACATCTATGAAGGACTTCAGCTGAACTGATCTGCTAGCCAGACTTAGCTAAGCCAGTGGGAAAGAAGTCTGGAAGAGCGGCAAGGGACTTCCTAGCTCTCACAGTCCACTGGAAAGTGTGTTTTCCATGGTGGCAAAGGCTGCCCCTTTGGGTCAATGAACACATCTCTTTGTAACTCGTGGCCCAAAAGCCCCGTGGCTGTGGGACGAGGGGCTCCCGCTCCCGACCCCCCCGGTGATGGGGGCTCACCACTGATGTTGAGCAGGTGTGTGAAGAAGAAGGACTGCTTGTGGAAGTCCTCGATGGCGAGGACGATGGGTCCGTCCAGGCTGCTCCGCAGCGTCTTCTTGGAGCCGCTCTTGTCTGCGATGAGGGACTCCAGCATGGTGCGCACCATGTACAGCTTGAGAAGGAAGGGAGATGGAGGAAGTGTCAGGGCCAGTCCTCTGTCACAGGCAGCCGCTGCTTTGGACTGTGCCATACTAGACACATACGTATTTTCCCAAGCAGATGCCTGCTCTTAAGAACCATTGTCTTACGGAAGTTTAGGGCCAGAGAAGTGCATTTGAACTGAGAAACCTTCAAGAGGGAGATGGGTCAACCTGGGAGGGAGACCCCTCGGTGCCCCTGGTGGGTGAATCTGGTGTTACCAGACAGGCTCAGGCCCTGGGAGAGGTTCCTGGCCACGATGCTCGGTCAAGAGTGTGGGCATCAGAGGGGAAACCTCATTCCATGCCACTCTGCCTTCCTGGGCAGCCATGGTGACCCATGGGCAGAACCCTGGGACTTGAGCCAAAGGGTTGGGGGTTCAAGGCCAGGCACTGCCACTGACTCGCTGTGTGACCTTGGGCAGCACAGTCCCCAGTCTGGGCCTCGGTTTTCTAATCTGTGACCTTGAGGGAGTCAGACCAGATGCGTTCTCAATCCAGCCCCTTTCAGCTCTAACATTCTGCACACCTTGGAAATGCCACAGGAGCGAAACCAGCTCCCCCCACCATCTCTGTTCAACCCGCCTGGTCCTGAATCCATTCCTGAGCGATGGCGCCCCCTGGTGGCTTCAGCCGCATTGCACAGCCCACGATCAAACTCCCGGGTGGAAAGCGGATCGACACTGGTACTCACACAGGAGGCCTACAAGGACACTCCGCTCCTGCTTACAGGGCGCCTTAAATGCAAAGAGTGCAAGTGTGGAAGGGCTGTTCTCTTTGCTAATCTAGACTTTTCTTTCCCGCCAGTGCCTCCGCATCATTTGTCTGTGGATCTTAGGGCTGGAAGGGGCCAGGCTAGTCCATTCCTGCTGCCTCCTGGAGGCATGTGCCCCACCCAACCCAGCCAGGCGGGGGTATACCAGGGATCGGCAGCCTCTTCGGCCCTGTGTGCCACCAGTGGGGTGAAACAAAGCCCGCGGGGACCACTGGCAGGCCTACGACATAGATAGGAGAGAAGGAAGAGGGATGGGAGGGCAGGAGAGACAGGGAGAGAGAGAAAGAGAGAGAGAAAAGCAAGAGGTATTGTATACGGTGGGTGAGCCGCCGCGACTGATGGAGATGCTCCAACCTCCCTCTTCCACCAGGCCCAGCACCGCTGCCTCCGGGGCTTCTCTAGAACTCGGCCTTGGCCTTGCCGCGGGTCTGGCCCTGGGCGGGGCGGGGCACAGCAACGAGCCCGGCACCCCAGCCAGCAGGGGCCTGCAGCTGGCGAAGGGCGCGGCACGGCTGTGGTGGCTGGCTTCTACCAGGGTGCCCAGCTGCGTGGATGCCTGATGGTGGGCATGTCTGGTCCTCCCTCGGATCAAGCAGCTCTGCTCTGGGATGACCTCCTAGCCCGGCTCCCTCGGCCCCGTCGGCTGGGGGGCACAGCGACTCCATGTGCCCTTAACTCATCACCTGTGTGAGGGGGGCCGGAGCAGTCAGTTCCCTGGGACAGCTGGGTCCCAGCTGTACTCGGTGCCTACTGTGCTCAGTGGCCAACCGCACGCCCTGTGGTGGGAGTCAGGAGACCTGGGTTCTCGTCCCACCTCCACCAATGACTCACCTTGTGACTTGGACAAGTCACTGCCCCTTTCTGGACCTCAGTTTACCCATCTGTAAAATAGGGGCTGGGGGACAAGGGCCCACGTGCTCTTCTTCCATTTTGTCTAGAGGCTTTTAAAGTCACCAGAGCCTACACAATACATCAGAGCCACGTGGTGTGACTCAGGGAGGCTTGGGCCAGGCATAAGGAGTGGCGACTGTGCTGCATTATCTACCTAAAACATTCTTTGCACGTCTTTCATTCGTTCTGTCTTCTCCTGGTCTTTCGTGTCCCTTACTACCTCCTCTTTCCAGGCTCCCTTTGCGATCTCTGCATGTCCTTCCTCTGCATGTCTCTCCTTCCTCATGCGTGTCTCAGGTCCACGGAAACACATGAAAGCCTGGCTCAGGCCTTCCGGGGCCCCCAGGGCCACTTGCAGGCGCTTCCTTGGGACAGTCCACAGCCAGCAAGATGACCAGGGCTGTGAAGGCAAGGGAGGCAGGCGAGGCTGACGCTGCTGAGAAGGCTCCGGGCTCCTTCCTGCCCACCCCGTGCCCAGGCACAGGCAGAATCGCAATCTCTCTCTCTGCCCCTCCCTTACAGACACACACACACACACACACACACACACACACACACACACACACACACACGCCGTGAGGGCTAGGCTCTGATGACTCAGAGAATCCAAGACCTCAGGAGTCCAGAGTGGAGCAAGGCGTGCGAGGCATATGAAGCAGGAGCGTTCCCACCATGGAATTTCTGGAAGTGGCGGCGGGGCCCGCATGCTTTTCTCCAGTACTCTGAAAAGCCAACCAAGCTTAGCAGCCGTGGAGTCAGCACTGCCTCATGGAGACCCCATGTGTGCAGCAGAGCAGAACTGTGCTCCGCCCCTGCCCCCCTCCCCCCCAGGGCTTCGATGACTGAGCTTCTAGAAAATCAACCAGAGGTCTTTCTCCCAAAGGACCTCTGGGTAGACCTGAACCTTCAACCTTGCAGTTAGCCACGGAGTGCATCACCCACAGACTCCTTCCAAAAACTCACCAGAAATTCACCTCAAGCAAGAATAAGAGCATGATGCCAAGATTCGTTATCCCCAACCTCCCCACGCCTCTAATTTTACGTCTGCTCTGGATAAGCTACAGGCCGCCTCTTGTTCAGAAGTTCTGGCTGGACACGACAAGTATTTGGAGAAAGATGTAGACTTCCTTGAAAGGGCCAGTGGCTTTCCAGGCTTGTGCTCCTTTGGGGAGATGGGCCTTGTCCCACCTGGCCTTGTCCAAAGATTTCAGTTTACAGAGAAGATGATCAGACCTCAGAGAGGCTGAGGGCCTTGTCCAAGCTCACACAGCACACCAGAAGCAGAACTTGGGCATGGTGGAGTGGGTGTCACTGCAGGGAAGGACTGGGTTCCTTAAAGACGCACGGGACAGATGCATACATCAGGGGCTCCAAAATGTTAGTGGGAAAAGGCCAGAGTGAAAAGACAATGGGGCTTCCCCGTGGATTTGTTGAAGCCTTCTCCTATGACACTTGCTTCATGGGCTAGGTGATACCCACCCCCGTTTGCCAGATTAGACAACCAAGGCACAGAGGGACCGTGTAAGGTGCCCGAGGTCACACAGGTCTCTAGGACTAGAATCCAGGTCTCCTGAATCTTAGGTCGGTGGTCTTCCTTCCTATCTCAAAGCAAGAGGGAAGAGGAAGGCTAGAGCAGCCACTTGGTCCTGCTCCTCCACCCGAGAACCCCAGTCCCACTGCCCAACAGCCAGCCAGGTTGACCCACTGTGGACCGACTGCTCTCGGGGTCCATGAAGCTGACCTGTGCCTGCAGCCGCTTACCTGCGTGCTCGAGGGCCCCACTGCACGCCGTGGCACCTTGATGTCGAAGCCACCTTTGGGGTCCTTCTCCCCTCGCAAGCATGGGTCATTGGGAGGCTCTCGGCCCCCCTCCCAGTCACAGATGGTCTTCCGGATGGCCTGCAGGACACTGGGGAAGGGAGGGCTGACACTCAGGGCGGCTAATCACTGGGAGGATAGCTGCCAGCCTCTTCTCGGGGCTCTGAGTCCCCAGGTGCCTTCGCATGACTGAGATGCTAAGGATACCAGCTCATCCTGGCACGCACCCTGAGATGCTGGATTAGTACTGGAAGGGGCAGTTCAGGACTCTGCATTCTAAGTTCCAGCCCGGCTTGTCCAGACACCCACTAGATGTCTAAATGCTCTGCTCGGAGCCCACACATCTGGAGAGAACTTAACTCTTTCTCTAATTCAAGGAAAAGCTCTGTGGCCCATGTGTGCAATTAAATCAATCTGTGTTTAACTATTGCAGAATAGCCTCTACTTGTTCCACACCTGTTCTTCGCTGCTATGGGTTTAACTCCTCATCCCAACTGCCTGAGCAACAGGCACCACAGTCACCTCCACCTCATAGATGCGGGAGGTGGAGCTGAGAGCAGGGCACCAGCAAGACAAAGCTCACTGCACTAAGCAGGGGTGGGAATGGGTTTTAAACCTGGAGATTGGAGCGTATGTAATTCACCCCTGTTTCAAATTCACATTCTCCCAAGCGAGACTCCTAACTCAGAAGACCATTTAGAAAATGTCTGCATGAACTCAGAGCCTGCTGCAGATGCAGATGAGCCAGGGACTGCCTGCCTAGTCAGCAGTGAGTCCCGCCGACCACGGCCACCCACCGACCACCGCCACCCGCCGACCCACCTGATGAGCACGTTCTTCTTCTTTCGCACTGCCTGCCTCAGGGGCTCGCGCAGAGTCACCTGGGCAAAGTCCTGCAGGGCCGCATAGATGGTGTTCCTGATGGCCTGGTTGAAGACGCTCTCCATCCTGCCCATGAGCACCTGCAGGCCTTTGATCATGGCGATCACCTGGTCAGGGACAGATGAAGGTCAGGCTCTTCGGGCCTCTGTACGACCGTTTGTCCCGTACCCGCCACCATGTCACGGGAAGACAATAGAGAAAGACAGGGCCCGCGCTTCAAGGACTCCCCAGGAGATGGCCATGGACTGGGCTGGAGCTAGTGCAAGTGCTGGCTCACAGCTAAGTAAGGGACTCCCACCCCTCGGGGCACCGAGCAACGCGAGGCGTCCTCCATCTAGAACGTCTCTCCGTAAGACCAACACGCCAGACAAACGGCGCGGCGTGCTTGCTGACACAGACGGCCTGAGCACTGACTCCCTCAGGATCGCGAGTGGAGCACGGTGATTCCCGGAGGCCTCTTCACATCCCACGCCCCCATCGCCACAACTGATCCCACTGCCATGGAGTCAACTGGGACTGCTGGCAACCTTCCAGGACAGAGGAGAAATGTCCATGTGGGTTTCCGACACCGGACACCTGTACACGAGCAGACAACCGCATCTTTAACCCATGGAGAAGCTGGTGGCTTTGAACTGCTCACCTCTCGGTTAGCAGCTGGGGGCTTTACCTACTATACCACCAGGGATCCTTCCATGCACCATATACCATGTCAAACACAGGCTTTTTTCATGGTACATTTTCCAAGGCTTACTTATGATCCTTGCTTGAAAGACAACAGCTGCTAGTTGAACCCATAAAACAAGAACATCCTCCTATGCAGAAGCCCTGGGAGACAAGGCTCGGCTTTCCTGTTCGGTTTCCTCACATCTTGGTTTGGATGGAAGGCTGGTTTCCATGGTGAGTGTACCAGGCCCGGCCTGTCTGCTCTCTGAGCGCCTGTCTCTCCCATCATGAGGAAGGGGGCCTTGTGTTGATACAGCTGTGAAGCCTGTTACTCGGGCGAGTAAGGTTAGTGGGCCGGGGGAAGAATAGGAAAGCTTCTGGTCTTTGGATTGACGTCATCGTCTCTAGGCCAGATTTGATGATGATAACCTGATCCTTTAACGCCGTATGCCTCAAGCCTTAATTTTCCAATAGGTTCAGAATTTGGAGGACAAAGCGTGTATCAAGCCAATCTCCTCACTATCGTCACACCCACTATGACTTGCTCATTTCCCCCCTCTGCATCAGACTGAGAGGGTGGTGTGAGGAAGCCCTGAGGATACTGAGTGCACCCGCTCCTTGCAAGAATTCTTTACAGGGAGATGGGAATGTTTGTACATTGATTGCGGTGGTGGTTTCATGACGTCCATAGCTGTCAGAATTCTTTGACTTGAACATTTTTCATAGATGCAGTTTATTTTATGAGTTCCATTGCAATAAAACTGATTAAAAAATTATAATCCTAATATTTCTGACCCAAAATCAGTGCACTGCAAAAAAGAGAATTCAAAGTTTTGGACATTAAAAATATTATCATCAAAATTCTAGTAGTTGGAAGACAAATTTGAGGAAATATGATGTAATGCTGACAAAAAGGAATGTCATGCAACAGCAGAGAAAAGGTGATAATGTCAGATGTTAAAGTTTAGAGACCCAGTATCTGACGGTGTGATTGCCATCCTGCTGGGTCTGAAAACAGCTGTTAGACCAGCAAGAGAGAAGTGCCGGGAGTGACACAGGTCCTTCAGACACTGCAAACCCTTCACACAGAACCTCCTCGATCAAGGGCACAGCTTGGACACCAGGGGAGTGGCAGGGCAACAGCAGAACCAGGAGTCAGAGCATGAGAGAGAGTGGAGCACTTCCCAGCCCACGGAGGGAGCAACGCTGAGAGTGCTTGGGGGCAGGAGGCTGGCTTGCAGAATGGCTTGCCCTTGGGCTCTTAATAAGGGAAGCTGGATTTGCTGAGCCATTGAGCTGGAGCGAGAGCAAGTCTAGACTCATAGTGGAGGGGCATGCCCTTTGGAAATTTATTAGCAGACTCAAGGAGTCTTGTAATCTTGTCCAAAGAGGGCAGAGGCCATGCCATGTGACTGCAGGGCAGTGAGAGGCCTCCTTGCTGACCTGAGTACCTGAGTGTTGAGCATCTCCCACCTTTCACTCCCACGATTGAGCCCACAATCAGGAGCACTGTCGGAGCTCGGAGTGGCCACCGCCAAGGAGTGTTGAAGCCAGATTAAAAGCAGACAGTGCTCTGGGAGGGGCAGGTGGTGTCAGAAAATGGCCGCCAGAGATAAAAGACGGAGTCCTGTCTGATTGCTGCCTTGTAGCAGTTGGCCTTGGGGGTCAGAGGAGGACAGATGTGGCCCCCAGACCATGTCCTCAAATCTTTAGTGCCCAAAGTGGTCATTTTGCTCAGGACCGCTTCTGGGACTGCCATGGGAGGCCCTGGACAGCTGTCTCCAGAGGAGGAGAGACAGCCAGCACCTACCTCTACGAAGGCGAACTTTTCCTCGCTGGTATAATTGTAGCGTGTGGCTCTCTCATACTCTTCTGCCGTGCCAGGGCAGTCCTTGTTGCAGAACTTGTCGGTGGGGTGGACCAGCTTCCAGGAGTACTAGGGGGAGTGGAAACAACCCAGCTGTCCATCGCCAGTGAAGAGATAACCCAAAGGAACATGACGGACTGACTGATGTGTGCTGCAATTAGGGTGCGCCTCAAAAAAAACGTTAATCTCACCGAAATAAGTCAGTTACAAAAGACCAGACTATGTGGAACATTCAGGAGAGTGATATTGATAAAGAGAGACAGTAGATTAGTGGTTGCACAGGTCTTGGAGAAGGAGCCCTGGTGAGTGCATGCATCAGTGTTCAGCTGTTACCTAAAATGTCAATGGTTTAAAACCCCCAGTGGCTCCGTGGAGGAAAAGACCTAGCAAGCTGGTACCATAAAGATCACAGTCTGGGAAACCCTCCTGGGGAGTTCTGCTCTGCCCAAGGCCACACCCACTTGATACCCACTGCCCCTAAGTCGACTCTGACTCACATCGATGGCAGAGCAGAATCCCTCTTCAGGGCTCCCAAGACTGCAAATCCTCAGGGGAGTGACTGTCTCATCTTCCACTCACTGTGTGATGGTTGGGTTCCAACTGCTCACCTTGCTGTGAGCAGCCCAAAGCCTAACCAGCTATGTCACTGACTTGATGGCAAACAGCCAGGCCTGGGGGCAAGGATAGCTAATGGGTGATAAAGTCTCTTGGTAACAGAAATGTTCTATAATGGACTGTGGTGATAGTTGTATAGCTGTGAAGATGCTGAACTGCACACTTCAGGTGGGTGAATGGTTTGGCTCATGAGTGACACCCAGCCATGGGGTTCAACATAAGTAAACAAGCAGTGGGCAGTGAGGGATACCTACCACCTCCATGACATGGGCACTCCACTTGGACAGAAGCTGCAGGCCCCGCAGGGCCAGGTCGAAGAGCTCGCGGTACTCGTCGTCAGACTTCTGGCTGTCCAGCCCAGAGCCCGTGACCACCTGGGGAACACAGACTGTCATTCTCCTTGTCCCTGTGCCTGGCACGGCTCATGTGTTATTTCCTTATTCCTCTCCAGAGCAGTTTAGGGAAGGTGCTACCATGGGACCCCCTTGATGGGTAAATGGAGGGCCAGGGCTTGACATGGTGGAGGGTGTCACAGTTGCCATGTGACACCACTGTCTGCTCTTCTCTACTCTGGGGTCTCCCAGAGCAGTGGCTTTTAAACCTTCTGACTGCCGCTTGTAGCAAGAATGAAAAACTTTACAGTGACTCTGGAGTACACAGTCACATGGGGGATATCATATATATATATATTTATATATATATAAAACAACAGTTCATGTAGCAATCTCATTATTAATACATGTCATCCCTCTGATTCGCTGTTCTATTTTACTCAAAAAATCCAACCACAACTCACTTCATTGATTTTACAACTCACAAATGAGATGTCGACAATTAAATATCCATTTGCTGTTATATTTGACGGTGTAATGTTGCATAAATGTATACTTGTTTGCATAGGATAAAGTATGAAGGAGTTTCAAAAAGTTCATGGGCGGGGGATATATTATCTTTGCATTCCACTTTCCCACAGGTCTCTGCAGAATTCCATCATGCTTTGTGGTGAAGTGAGGGTCTCTCAGAAAGAAGATCTTAAAGAAAGGGATTGACATAGTGGCTCTAATGTAGCGACTGTGAGCCTGGCTCAGGCCAGGCAGAGCACTGTCTGGCTGAACGTAGGATTTCAGTGAGTCTCTTAAAAAGAACAATCCGTGTGTGTGTGTGTGTGTGTGTGTGTGTGTGTGGCCTTTAAAAAATATGACACTTTAAAGGCAGATTCACTTTGAGCCCACATCAGGTACAAGTGATAATGGAGGTGGTCCAAGCACCAAGGCAAATGATTCCCCCAGCGGCCATGCAGTTGCCTCCTAGATGCGAAGATCACCAGCGGTCTGGCCTCGATCTGTCAATGTTTACCAAAAGCCCTTACATGCATGTGGGCAAGTGACCCATGCCCATACCACTCGCCTGTGCCAGACGGTGCCCATTTCAAAGACGCTTTCCTGTGACTACACGAGGAGTCTCTGGGGGGGGGGGGGTACAGCACCAGCTGACAAAAGGGCTCTATCATCCAGGGGCTCTCCAAGAGACAGGCCTGGGGCCTGCTTCCAAAAGGCCACAGGCGGCAAACCTTACAGAGCAGTTCTCCCTACACACAGCATCTCAGCACCAGGACCAAGAACCAGAAGGAGCAATGCCTTCTGTACTCCAGTTTGAAGGGCAGGAGATCACTATGGTCACGTGCCACACAAGGGAGCTCATGAGCCAACCTGGGGTCAACAACAACAACAGCAACAGCCGCACCCCACACCCCTGGCTGACTCACAGAGGCTCTGAGAGGAGAATTTCCCCATAGAGTCCCCCAGGCTATCACATCACACAAAAGCAGACTGCTGCATCTTTCCCTGTCAGAGCAGCTGGTGGATTGGAACTGCTGACCTTGGGGTTGGCAGTCAAGCACTTAACCACTGTACCACCAGTGCCCTTGGGACATGGAGTAGCACAGAGTGAACATTGAACCAATTCTGAAGGATGGTGACCTTGTGTGTGTCGGAGGGGAACTGCTCTGAGGGGTTTCAGTGCCCGATTTTTCAGAAGTTGATCGCTAGGCCTTATTTTCAAGGACTTCGGGGTGAATAAACTGTCAGTCCTTCAATTAGTGGCCACACAGGGACTCCAGTCTAGGAGTAACCCTAGGCAACCAAGAGTTCATGTCAGATGACTTCAATGTATTCTAACAGAACACACACACATGTACAGGAAGTTCAGAGGACACAGATACCCCAAGTTTAATCAGTTAGCTCTAAATGGTATTATTTTATGTGATCACTTTCCTTTCTGCATTTCTGTATTGTTATTTGGAGATCTGTAAATTGATCATGTTTCTATATTAAGGGGGCAAAAAAGGAAAAAGTCAACAACAATAAGGTAATTATGTGATGCCCCCCCCAAAAGGTAATTATTAGGATAAAAAAAATAGTGCCTATCAAGATGTTAGAAGATTTCTGTTTTTTTCTTTTGCCTTGTGTGTTTTTAAATTTTTCACGGTGATATTAGTGTGTAGTTTTGAAACATTTATAGAGTGTCAAGGGTATGGGCACTCAGAA
Organism: Nesogale talazaci; assembly: GCA_004026705.1. Taxonomy (NCBI): domain Eukaryota; kingdom Metazoa; phylum Chordata; class Mammalia; order Afrosoricida; family Tenrecidae; genus Nesogale; species Nesogale talazaci. The sequence goes on along the minus strand of PVJH01005975.1, from coordinate 26,602 downwards.
GTCTGCTCTGGAGTCCAGAGTAAAGATGACTTGAGCACTGAACACAGAGGACTCACAATGACCAGCTGCCAGCAGAGGGCACACTCCACGTATTATCAATCACATCACTTAATCTTCTCAGTGGGCCGTCATCGGTACTATTATGACTCTCAATTTCCAACACAAGGAAGCCATGGCCCCGCGATGTGAACAGTTTGCCTGTGATCGATCTCACTCTGTCTCTTCCCACCTGCCTCCCCATGCACCTGCGCGCCGGCCTCGCAGGCGTCCGCTCTGTCCTGGGCGCACACACGCCTCCCTCCAGGCAGCCCCAGGTGCTCACCTCACTGTTGCTGTAGCGCGCGAGCTCAGAGATGAAGCGGATGTGGTCGTCCCGGATCTGCACCATCTGCTCGCAGATGTTGTACTGTGGGCTGATGCTGCTCTGGGTGCACGTCCACCTGGGCAGAAGATCATGGGTCGGGGCAGGTCCTGCTGGAAGTGCCAGGGTGGGACTGGCTCCTTCCACACAGTAGCTGCGCCCGGTTCCTCCAACACACAGCCAACACAGCCCGCTCTCCCTGGGGTGGAGTCCAGGAGGTATCGCGGGCAACTCAGCGAGGGACTGTGCTAAATCCAGCGAGGCTGAATTGCAGCGCCCAGCCCCTTCCTCCTTTGGGGCTGGTCTCCTCTGAGACCCAATCCCAGCCTTTTCCAGGTACTCTGTCCAAGTACTTACCAGAGTTCTGAGAGAGTACTCAGGGGAGGACTCCTTAGTGCAATAGTGGGACTCTGAGCAAAGAAACAGTGGCCAGGCAGCCTCCCTAACCCCATCTCTGATGTGAACAGAATCTCGCCAGCCTTTGATGGAAACTTCACTTCCAAGAGGGCCTTGGGGCTGAGACTGGAGAGACCTGAACGGAGTGCTGCTTTCCTTCAACAGGGACTGGGCCACCCGGCAGCAACCCAGACCCTTCAGAGAGACATCTTGGTTCTCTCCCCTTTCCCATCCTCCCCTTCTCTTCCCTCAACAATCTTTTGGAGAACACCAGTTGGAAACCCATCCAGAATTGAGATAAAAATCTTCACTTTTCTTTCTCAAGAGGAAAGAGAGACATCTTCATCCTTCCTCCAACCAGTGCTGGGTGACCCAGGAAATAGACTAAGGATGCTGGGAAACCCAGGACACCCCACCCCAACCCCTCCAAAAAATGTAGAAAATTATTTAGGAAAGAGTTCACTCGATCAAAAGGTGAGCAGAAGCCATCCTAATAATAATCATCATCATAAACATATGCAGAATGGGGATCGACTTCCGTGTGTTCAGAGTGAGTGTGGCGTTACTCCGATTTCGAAGGATTTGGGTGGGGAAGAGACAAAAGTGGAAGCCAAGTCTACTCTCTGCCCATCTATGACAGGAGCAGCCTTCGTGCTCCACAATTCTTGCCACCATGTTTTTGTTGTTGTTTTCCCTTATAAAACTTCCTCACCCATCTGCAGCCCACGAGATACACATACAAACCAGCCTGGCATTCCTTGGCAGGCGCGCCAGGCTGCTGGAGTTCAAGCACCCTCGATGTGGTGGTTACATACTCTGGCGTCAATTTGGGACTTGGGAAGACTAAGAGTTAAGGGGTGGAGCCTGCAGTCAGTCAGATTTTAGCCAATGAGGCCTCTGTATGCGCGTGGCCTTGTTCTGAGAATTCTGGGAACTGCTGTATTGCCCCTTAGAAGATACTTCTCTCTCTCTCTGCTCACTCCCTGAGAGACTCTCTACTGACAAGACTCAAGGCTCACTCCCTGAGAGTCTTGTCTGTGTGACAAGACACAGGGCAGTATGCCCTGGGAGCTGGAGAAGCCCCATAGACCTACCCTGCTATAACCAGACCTCTGAAGTTGGAGAAGCCAGGTAGAAAGTCCTGGCAGCGCTGAGATGCTTACAACACCAATGGATCCACAAGACTTCTAAGCCACTGTGCTCCTCCTGCATTTGGCATCATTGCATGTATTTAATGAGTCTGAAGAGGACTTTATAGGTTGGCATCAGACATATGGGTTAATATTGGACTTACAGACTTGCTCTGGACTGGGCTGCAATGTTGTCTCAATATTCAATTGCTCTTATATATAAACCTCTTTCTTGTATACACGAGTATCTATGAATTTGTTCCTCTAGTCTACCCAGACTAACGCACAATGTGTCAACATTGTCATGAAACCCATCAGTTCATTTGTTTCTACTGATCTAGCTTCCACCTCTTCCTGATTGTGTCATCTTTGCTTTGGGGTAAATGCTGACAGTTTGGTCACATATGGTAAACTGCTCATGGAAGCACATAACTTACAGATGATACTGTTTATTTGATAAGCTAATCTATTATATGTATGCAAGATGACCCACAGAAATTGCTTCAATTTCATATCCAAAGGGTATTTTAGGGCATTCCAAGAGTATTGCTAGATGGGAGTCTCACAAGTTCCTCTAGACTATTTGTCCAGTAGGTTTGGCTTTTTTATTTCTTTAAGGCATTTGAGCTTTGTTCTACATATTTCTTTCATTGTATCTGGGGTCTCCTAGTGTACATCTGATCAGAAGAGTGGTCAATGGTAGCTGGGTACCCTCTAGTTTTTCTGGTCTCCAGTTAAAAGAGGTTGTGGTTCCCTTGGACCAGTCATCCTACAAACGAATTTCTTCTTTGATTCTTGTTTTCCTTCATTTTGCTCGAGATAAATAAACACCAACAGTTGTATCTCCCATGGTCATTTACAAGCTTTTAAGACCCCAGAGACTACTTGCCCATCTAGGATGTAGGACATACTTTTTGAACCATGCTATGCCCATTGACTAAGTTGTCATCTAAGACTATGGTCCCAAGTCCTTTGACTCAAGAAACCAATCCCATGAGTTGACTGGCTATATTTAGGAAGCCTCCTTAACTCTCTATTCACATACTTTTAAGATACTAGTTAACTTAGAGACCTGGTGGTGTGGTGGGTTACCTGATAGGCTACTAACTGCAAGGTCAACAGTTCAACACCACCAGCTTCTGCATGTGAGAAAGATGAGACTTAGTACTCTGTAAAGAGTTACAATCCACAGAGGCAGTTCTATTCTATCTTATAGGGTCACCATGAGTCGGAATCGATTTGATGGCAGTGTGTTTGAGTTATCATAGGGCTTAAAGCCTAACGGGTGGATGGGTGGGAGTCGGGTGTTGAGTTTAGGGCTCTGCTTAAAAGATTAGGGATTGGGGGTGGGGCCCAAAGCCAAGGGGTTGGGACTGAAGGACAGGAGCAGAGGTTAAGGCTAGGCTAAAGGACGGGTAGTCTTGTTCAATGTGCAGAGGCCATTTTCATTAACCAAGCCCTCCACTTGAGGAAGCTGCTCAGGGGCAGAAGCTCTTTCACAGATCCAGAACGCTGTAGCCAGAGCCCCTGTCACTTTTCGTGAGGGACCCCAGTCTTGGCACCAAGCCAGACCCAACACATGTGTGTTGGTCCCAACTCATAGAGCCCTGAGAAGGCAGAGTCCTACAGGGATTCCAAGACAGTAAACCTTGCAGCACAGAGCCCTGCGGGAGACACGTTGGGCTGTGACCCCCACGGTCAGCAGTTCAAAACCACCAGACAGTTCCCTTGAAGAGAGATGGGACTTTCCACTCCCCCAAAGAGGTACAGCCTCGGAAACCCACAGAGGCAGTTCTACCCTGTCCCATCGAGCCTCTAGGTCCGAGCTGACTCTGTGGCAGTGCGTTCGGTGAAGCTCGTTATGGAAGCAGACTGCCACCTCTTTCTTCCATGGACCAGCTGGTGGAGTCTAACCGATGACAGGGCAGAGGGCCCCAGCACTCCTCCAACCTTGGCATAGGCTACATTCAGTCATGGCTGGTGACGTGAACCAAGCGGACGGAGGGTGCCAACTATTTCCCCGTCTACACCTCCAACTGCATACTTACGGCACAGTCAGGACACCTGAGGAGAGAGTCAGGTTAGTGAGGAACATCCCCAGGGGACTCAAGTCATCTCCCCCCCACCTGGCCACTGAGAGCCCACCTCTGCTCCCCACTAGGGAAGGACGTGGGTCACTGCTGGACGGAGAAGGGGCCTTGGCTGTGCTCTGGGTCCTTTTGAGCCCCAGCAGCAAAGGTGGGTGCAAAAGGACTCAGAGCACACTCCGAGGCTCCCCTCTAGCCAGGTGCCAGTGTGGTGCAGGATCCACCTGCCCAGGCTCCGGGGAGGGAGGAGGGGCTGAAGTGGCCCCTCGGCCCCCTGCCCGGGCTGGGTGTGCTCGCGGGAGCCGAGAGACATTACGGCAGGCACTCACTTGGACTTGTTCTCTTCATAGTGAGCACTGGTCTTAATGTATCTGGCCAGCTCTATCTGCATGTCTCCGAATAATGGCACCACCTGCAGCTGCTGCAAAGGAAGCAAACACAGCGTGTGAGTCACCAGGGGAGGAGCAGGGCCACAGCCTTTGCCAGCCCAGTGGGGAAGGCTGGCTACTGCATGTGGGTGTGGGCCCATGCCTCCTTTCTCTCTCTATGTGACCCTGAACCAGAAGGCATCTCAGCAGGCACCTAGGTGGTCCTGTGCCGCCAACCCGGATTCCAGAGAGGCAGAGCGGCTTGTTCAGGGTCACTCAGCAGAAAGGCAGAAAGACGAGGACACTAGGGCCTGCCTCTCTGTAGCGGAATGGCCTGCCTCTGGTTGCCCTTGCTGTCTGCTATTTTCCCCAGATTAGCAGATCTGCAGGCTCTGAACTATGTGGGCATCTGGGCTATGTGGGCATCTGGGCTCTGTGAGGGAAATCATGATACCTAACACTAGAGGGCAGGCTACTCCCATCTGAATTCTAGGGAAGGTTCCTGGTTACTTTCTGCTTCTGATGCTCTCTAGAGTCTAGTGACAAGATGTTCTCTCTACCAGGCACTTTGAAACACGATCTCCATCCACACACCAAACCACAGAGTTAGGTAGTATAATCACTCCCGGTCTACAGATGAAGAAATAAAAGTTCTGACAGGTGTGATAACTTTCTCACAAACCATGTCACCTAGATGCCAAACAGCAAAGATGACCACCAGGCTCTGACACACCCATGGACTCTCACTAAGCTCTCCAGGGAACCCTGGAAGGGACCCGAGTTTCAAGGGGTCCAATTACTTTTCAGAAGTTTCCGGGTGGCACAAAGGATAAACAAGCTTGGTAAATTGCTGAAAGGCTGGGAGCAAATCTACCCAGAGAAGCCCCAGAAGAAAAGCCTGGTGATCTGCTTTGGAAAGGTCCCACCGTGAACATCCTACCAAGTGAAGCTCTACTCATCAAAACACAGGGACCCCAGGAATCAAAATCAACTCAATGGCAACAGGGGATTTGGGGGGTGGGAGTGGTTTGTCAGTGACTTTCCTGAAGCCACCTAGCTAGGAAGTGGCAGAGTCAGAAACAGACCTAGGCTTGTGTGGGGTGAGGTTCAATTCTTCAGTCTCTCCCCTTTTCCTCCTCTCCCCCCCACCCCAGTCTCCTTAATGCTGACGTAAGGCAATGGCATATTTTCCAAGGGCCTTGCAATCAAGGCCCTTTTATCTATTGGAGCATCTCTATAAACAGAAATGTCTCAGCCTTGAAAAGCAGCAAGCCAGCACTATGAAATTCCTACCGGAAACTAAACTTCCTTAAAATCTGAAAGTTAGTGAGACACGGGACCAGGCCAGGCCCCCCCCCCCTTCTTTTTTTTTCAGAATTAAGCTGGGCATTTCTGAGTCTGACCCCTCAACAGTAGAATACATTATTAAAATAGCATTCAGTTCAAAGCATCAAATTCCTTTACAAAAAAAACCCTTAAAGGTTTTAATTTAATGGTAATTTTTAATCTTTAAAGTCTTGTGACCAGAAGCTCAGATCCAAATGGCTCTGGGCTGAGCATGCTCATGACTGAGCAGGTGGATGGAGACCGACAAGACCTCTCCCCTAGAGGTGGAGAGCAAGCTGAGGTGGTGTTTGCTTTGGTCTGTGGGAGGCTGTCATTTGAGAAATCAGAATTGATTAAAAACCCGATCTTCAATTCTCCTGCTTCTGGGAACTCTGATTTGCAATGAAATATTACAGCAGGAGCTATAGCTGGGAGGCGCTTCTCTTTTCCTCCCAGATGATAAGAAGCAAAGTAGCATATGAAGGAATGATTGCTTCCCAACCCAATCGTGTATGGAGCCTTGGAACCTTGTTTGATGTTTCCTGGGGCACTCATGCCCAGGAGACAGACTGGGTCTGCCACTCTGCGCTCCTCCTCCCTGTAGGGTCCTTAGAGCGACAGGGAAATCACCAAGCTCCACTGGAGTCCTCCAACCCCATTCCTTTCACCAGAGACCTGATTGCCCCCTGTCCCACTGCTGACCTTGAAGAACTTGTCAATTTTGCTAAGGTTGATTCTCTTCTTGGCATCCAGTTTGTAAATATTACTGACATTTCCATCCATCAAATACAGGCCAAAGCCCATGACCTAGAATGAGAAGGGACAGTCCATAGGATATAATCACACTCATCAGAGAAACAACACACACACAAAGGTTTGTATATATGTGTGTACGCACCCATACACATGCCCTATAAAGTGGTATGATAATATAGGAAATATATGAGCAAACAAAATATCAATCAGGTTCCAACCCAAAATTTGGCAGCCACTTCTTGAGCTCTTACCATGCATGGCTCAGATACTGGGTTTAAAATGTGTTCTCTTGCTTAATCCCCACAATAACCTTCTAAGGCAAGTTCTCCACAATAACCTCATTTTAAGGATGAGGGATCTTGAGCAGAGACGCAGGAAGGTGGAGCAGCTTGCTAAAGCCACACAGCTAGCTAGTAAGAGGCAGAGATGGGCTCCGAATCAGCATCTGTCTGAAAACAAAATGTACATGTTTCTGGAGAAAATGGTCCTGTTTATTGTCGCATCCCTGGGCTTTAACGTACCGGAAGCACTTGATAGGTATTTGCTAAGCATTGGGTGGATATAAAAACAATCACCACGTCGTTCCCCAAGTAAGGATTCCTGTACAGCCTCGAGTGAAATGAAAAACAAACAAAACCCGGGAACTTCTTGATCTTCCAGTTCATGTAAATATTCTCTTGAGGGCGGGTTTGTTTGGATCCTTTGGTCAAATGCCCAACTGACAGGAGGCCTGCTCAACTGGAACGAAGGTTGCTTCCCTCTGTCCAGAAAGTAATGCTTCTTCCTGTGCCTCCATTTCCTCTCTGATACAAGGGGGAGGGAACTAGAGGTCATCCTTGGGGCCATTTCCCAACGGCTGAACACAGTGGTTCCGCAGAGGAGGGCTGCGTTTCCATTAGGTAGTTTTAGGCATCCTCTGGTGGCAGCTGAGATAACTAAGTAACTAATGCTTGAAACAGCAAGCGTGGGAGGCGAAGTGCAGTGCAGAGAGGGAAGAACCAATCGAAGACATGGGTGCAGAAGAACTAAAAGTCAGTTTCAAGAGAAGGAAGGTCCAAGAATTTGAAGGCAGCATCAAGTCGAGTAACCTGGACTTGAGGTTAGGACTCCTGTTTGTGGAAACAGCAAGCTCAAGGAGAGCGACAGGAACGCCCAGGCCGAGAAGTGGGCATGTATTTTTGAATAGCTTTTCTGGGATTTTAATTGTCTAGAGGAAGCCAGAGAGAACAAACACCTTGCAAGCCACACTGCCCAGCAAGGTAATTGAGATGTCCTGGATAGGTAAAGAAGGGAACACCTCCAGGGCTGGAGGGCAGGGGCACGTAGGGGCACCTAGCAGAGGACTTTGAAAAATGATGCAGGGATCAAAGCTTTAGGGAGAAGCTTGCTCAAGTCCGTGGTGGTTTGAGACAAATTAGAAACAGCGGGCATATGGGATGCACTTGAGATATTCAAGGGGAAGGGCAGGTCACAAGGCATCCAATGCAGAAAGAGCTGGATGCAGGGCTTCAAAAAGTTCGTGGAGAAGTGGAAAGCCGAGATCATGGCAGTTTTTCCTCTGGTGACAATTTAAGTACGGCAATCGTGCACATCATCTTGAAACCCCTCTTAGGCTAAGGGAAGGCAGGGGCAGCCTGAGGTGAAGGGAGGATGTGTGTGTGTGTGTGTGTGTGTGTGTGTGAGTGAGTGTGAGTGTGTGTGAGTGTGTGTGTGAGTGTGAGTGTGTGTGTATGTGTGAGTGCGTATGTGAGTGTGTGTGTGTGTGTGTGTGAATGTGTGTGTGAGTGCATGTGTCACGCAGGGAGGCTTACCTTGAGGAGCATGTGCTTCTCACTGGGCGTCAGGTACATCTTGTTCTCATAGTAATCCACGCAGATGTTCACAATGTCGGCCAGCAGCTCCTCGTAGCCCGGGATCACTTCCAGTTGCTGATGGAGACACTAAACAACAGTGCCACCCCATTAGGCAGACACTCCTAAGTTCCGGCACCGTCACCCCCCCCCACCCACCGACAGGGCACCCACACTGCCTAACAGTCACGGCACACTCAAGTGAGGGGACCCTGCTCACCAAACCGCACGTAATGGCCATCTGACACAGGAGCTCCACCTCCCTGAGTCTCTGGGTTTGATTCCCCGGCTGTTCTGATAGCAAAAAAGCACTTGGGGCTGTTCTGATAGCAAAAAAGCACTTGGGCAGAGCAGAAAAGCGGTTCAGCTTGACAGCAATGCTCATTGTCCATAAGCTGATTTTGAGTCAAAGCAGCCCTTGAGGACAGCGGGTCTCCACTTTCCTCATACCACGGTCCTTTCATACAGTGCCTCATGTGGTGGTAACCTCCCAAACAACGCTATTTCCGTTGCTATTTGATCACTGCCATGAATTGGGGGACCCCTGTGAAAGGGTCATACGGTTCTCAAAGGGCTTGCAACCCACACGTTGAGAAGTGCTGCTTTAGAAGAATTGCTTCCATTGGCTAATTCCCCCCCCCCCAGTAATTTTATTGGGGCTCTTATAGCTGTTATAACATTCAACACATCATTTTTATCAAGCATATTTGTACACATGTTGCCACCTTCATTTCCAAATATTTTTTACTTGAGTCCTTGGTACAAGCTGTTCTTTCCCCCTCTTTTTTTTTTTTTTAATAAATCACTTCATCGGGGCTCATACAACTCCCATCACAATCAACACATACATCAATTGTATGCAGACCACACTTGCACACTTGTCATCATCACTCTCAAAATACCCTCCTTCCACGTAGGCCCCCAGTACCAGGCCCCCATATTTCCCTTCCCTCCCCACACCTCCTCCCCCATGAACCCTTAATAACTTACAAATTGTTATTACTTTTTCATATCGTACACTGTCCAATGTGTCCCTTCACTCACTTCCCTGCTGTTTGTATCCCAGAGAGGAGGTTATATGTAAATCCCTGAAATCAGTTCCCCCTTTCTATTCCACCATCCCTCCTTCCACCCTCCTAGTATTACCATGGTCCTGAAGAGATCATCTATCCTAAATCCCCCATGTTTTCAGCTCCAGTGTACATCCCCTGGTCTAGCTGGATTTGTCAGGTAGAATTGGGATCATGATAGTGGATGGGAGGAAGCATTTGAGAATGAGAGGAAAGTTGCATATTTTATTGTTACTACATTTTACCTTGACTGGCTCATCTCCCCCCTGCAACCCCTCTGTAAGGGGATGTCACTTCACCTATTGATGGGCTTTGAGCCCCCAATCTGTACCCCCCCTCACTTATAATGATACAATTTTAGTTCTTTGATGCCTGATACCAGATCCCTTGGACAACTTGTGGTCACACAGGCTGGTGTGCTTCTTCTCTGTGGGCTTTGTTACTTCTGCGCTAGATGGCTGCTTGTTTACTTTCAAGTCTTTATGACCCCAGATGCTAAATCTTTTGATAGGCAGCATCAGCTTTCTTCACCACATTTGCTAATGTACATATTTGTCACCAGCGATCATATCAGGAAGGTGAGCATGCAATGTTATGATTTTTAGTTCTTGAAGCGTAATAACTGATCCCTTTGACGCCTTGTGGTGCTACAAACTGGTGTGCTTCTTCCATGTGAGCTTTGCTGCTTCTGAGATAGATGGCCCCTTGTTTACTTTCAAGCCGTTAAAACTTCAGATGCTACATCTTTTGATAGCCAGGCAGCATCATCTTTCTTCACCACCTTTGCTTATGCACACATTTGTCTTCAGTGATTGTGTTGGGAAGGTGAGCATAATGAAATGCCAATTTAATAGAACAAAATGTTCTTGCACTGAGGAAGTACTTGAATGGAGGTCTAAGGCCCATCTGCTGTCCTAATACCAACCCCATAAGTATATGCACGCTGATCTATTTCCCCATCGTCATATATAAGTATATTCACCTATGTACATTCCTGTATGTAGACCTCTATAAATGTCCTGTACCTCCCAGTTCTTTCCTCTATTTCCTTTTACTTTTCTCTTGTGCCATTATCACACTCAGCCTCGATTTGGGTTTCAATATTTTCTCTCTGTTACATTACTCTTGATCAATCCCTATCGGACCTCTCACACCCACTTTGGCACTGATTTTGAATCACTGTTGTTCCCCTTTCCCTGGGTCGGACAACACCACCTCTTTTCTTCCTCCTCCCCATCTCCCATGTCCCCCTGGAACCATCAGTCCCATCATTTTCACCTCTAGTTTGTTCATCCAGCCTATCTTATCAAGATAGACCTGCAGAGATAACAATTGGTACCAAAAAAAAAAAAAGGCATACTAAGATGGAGCGACCACAGAAAATAAAATAATGATAACAACAAAAAACAACAATATATATAATAATAATATAAAAATCTGAAAATAGTTCAAGCTCTGTTCGTTGACCTCCAGGAAAATCCCCTGGTTGAGTCAGATGGGGTGCCACACCCTGGTCCCAAAGTATATTCTCGGCACTCCATCAGGAACTCCATGCTCTGTTGCACACCCTTAGTGTTTTGAGAATGGCTAATTTTTAAGAAGTAGATCACCATGCCTTCTCCAAGGTGTTTGTTAGTAACTGAGTGTGTCAACTATTGCCGACACTCAGGGATGTCTTGCAGTAACAGGTCTGTAGCAGGAATGGTGGCTTCCTTAGGGGCCTGTGGATCCTCTACCGTACTCCTTAGGCTCACAGTGGGCAAGAGTCAGGTCGGGGAGGGCCTGGTGTCTCCCTCCTATCAGGCAGCCCAGAAAAATTTCCTGGGAGGTATCTTGTCCAAGAGGAAAAGGGGGGCCATGTGGGCTGTCCAGAGGAGGTTCCAGCTGCTGGTGTTCCCAGCAAGCCACAGGGGCTGAATCTCTTTGGAAAAGAGCCAGGAGTCCCTGGGGCTGAGGAGCCTCCATAATGGACCTAGAGCTAGTTAGACCCTGAGCATGGGGCCTCTGCGAGTGGCTGGAGCCTGAAAACCCTTGAAATGGTGTGTGTGTGGGGGGGCGTTCTTCTCAGTGTGGCCTTGGTCCTGCTTGCTGGGGCCCATGGAGGCTGGGCTGATGGATGGGTGAGGTGAGTTCCATGCGGTGGTCCCTGGGCTGTGGATCATGGAAGCCGCGTGCGGGGGGCTCGAAGGAGGCTATGGCAGTTACAGCAATGACATCTTTTTTTTTTTTTTGGCTGTACAGAGAGATGTTTATTCTAATGCACTTTACAGAAATTTAGGCATGGCTTTTAAAATTGGGTCTCAGTTGGTTGTAATGGAAGGGACTAGTCTCTTCTCAACAAGTGGGGTCCCTGAATTACTTGGAGATTTTCAGGGATCTTGGCATGCAGGTTCCACTGAATCCAGAAAGCTCCCAGGGCCGGACCTTGGATATCAAGGACATGCTGCTCTCCTGCCTTCATAGAGGGGGCTCCAGCATCCAATCTGCTGGAATCTCTTTCTTTTGATGTCTTGTAGAAGGAAGATGTGAAGCAAGCCAGGTTGACTTGGGTGAGACTGGTGATGTCTGAGGCATCCAGAAGGTCACTTAATCAGTGAAGATAACCTGACCCTCACGTACCTCACAGCATCAGTCAGTCCCTTGTCCGGAGCCATCCAGCCGGGACATGCTTGACCTTACTACAGTCACTAGTCTGAACTCTGTTACTGTTTGTTGCCTGAGCTTAGTAGTCTATTATCTTTATAACTGTAAACAGCCCTGCTCTTTGAAGCTTAACTTGTGGACTTGCTAACCTTCACTTGTCAGTTAACTATATGCTAATCACCTAAGACTAGTTAGTCTGTTATCTTTAAACTGTAACTGTAAACTGCTGTCACTTTAAACTGTTAACTTTCCCTTTAAACAGCCCCTTTCGCATGCCTTATTTGGCACTCTTGGCACTCGGCTAGGATTGGCCCCCTGTGACTTTACCTCATTAGCATAATCTGTGACCTTTACTCCTGACCACTGGCTATATATACCCTGAGTTTTGCCCCAATAAATGAGACTTGATCAGAATCCTGTCTTGTCTCCATTTCTCGAGTCTCCTGTCCCCCCAATTCCCACTCCTCGTTCCAGGACTTGCGAATTACGGACCCGCAGGCCGGGACAGTCCCTTATGCAATGAAAAGGTGAATGCTTTATAAATGGGTAGGGAACCTGTGGCGGTCATGTGCTTATGTTAATTTTATGATTGAGATGTAGGGGTGGAGTATAGCTTGTTAATCTGGAGATAGCCATTGAGTAGCCAATAAGGCCTTTGTGTGGGCGTGGCTTTCCTGACATGTCTAGGAAATCTCGACATAGTTCCCTCGTGAAGATGAGACTCTATCTCCCCAGTTGTTGGGAGTTAGTCTCAGAGAAGACCAATCACGGATAAGACAAGATGGCAGCGTCTGAGGAGCCAGAGAAGCCACACAGCTTGGCCTTGATGGAGCCAGACCTCTGAAGCAGCCCTGACAGAGCCAGACCTCTGAAGCTGGAAAGGCCATGTGGAGACCCCTACCAGCGAAGAGTTGCTTCTGCCACCACTCAATGATTTTGATGAACCCTGAACCCTGGAGTCGAGGAGCCATGGGGAGACCCCTGCCAGCGTGGGGATTCGACCCCTGCCAGTGATGAGTTGCTTCTGCCGCACTGGATGCTGTTGATGAACCCTGAGCCCTGGAAGCAAGGAGCCATGGGGAGACCCCTGCCAGGACAGGGATTCTGCACCTACTGACCAGTAACTTCGTGAATTGGAAAGAGACATTATAGATTGGTGTTGGGCATATGGGCTAATATCGGACTCATGACTCTGAACTGGACTGGGTTGGGATGTTTCTCAGTGTTCCATTCCTTTTGTATATAAACCCTTTACTTATATCCATATGCGTGTCTAGGAATTTGTTCCTCTAGTCTACCCAGACTAACAGAGTCCAAAGGTGAAAATCTTGGATTGAGAAGATCTAGTGAAGAAGATGAGGACATTAGCTATCCATGTGGATGATGACGGCATGCAGTGTTCTGTCAGTGCAGAATTCTACAGAATGGACTCTGTTGGGCATCAGGATCACTCTCTACTCCTCTGTCACATGGAGGAGTGCGCCCATGTCCAGGATTCCATGGGGGCCCCAGTAGCAATGTTGTGGGACAGGGCGCTCCAAGGTGGTGAACTTGCACAGAGCGGGTGGAGTGCTGCAGCAGGTCCTGCAGAACATCCCAGGAGACTGGGATTCCACATGGCACCAAGGGGCCAAGCTGGGAGAAGCGACCCGGAGCATCCTGCAAGGCCCTCAGGTCAGGGTCCTGGATGCCACAGCCAGCTACGGTCAGGTACACAAGGGTTGTTGAGACCCTCTCTTAGCACACCCAGAAGGAATGCATAACTTGACCTAGGCTTGAACACATAATACCAGGGTCCTTGGGTGGCTGGTGCAGGGGTATAAAGGCAGATGAGTCAAGTCAGTATCCAAAAGCACACAATCAGTCAGGCTGAGTGTCTCCAAGGGAGAAGGCAAGCATGTGAGCAGCTGGTGGAGGCAGCCACAGGGGAGGAGGGCAGAGTGCAGGAGGAGGTGCTGGAACTGATGCAGACTGAGGAGCTGTGAGGTGAATTGGGCAAGGAATGGCTCCATGTTGCAGTCTCTCCCAGAATTCTTGTCACCCAAGATGACTCCACTGAGAAAGAGGGTATGCAGGTGACCCAGCTGGGCCAGGTAAGGCACAAACCAGTTGAGGTTGGGCAGCTCCCATTTGCCAATTCCACCTCCTGGACAGAGTCCAGCTGCACCATTTTCAGGATGTCCTCAAGAACGGGAACTTGTGGTTGAGCTTCAAGAAACGCCAGCTTTCTACAGCACAGGCTGGCAGGGCCTTCCTCTGCTTGACCCTTTTGATGAGGAAGGTGAACATTCATCTGGGACGTCTTCCTGGAAGCGCAGGTCTGTGAGCACCATCATGGTGGCCAAGGCTGGATGCTTCTCCACTGACCTGAATTTGTCTTCTGTGGGGATCTAAGTCTTGGGCTGGCTGGACTCTGGATCCTCTGATGAGATCACAGAGGCAGTAGACTAGGTTTCAACCTACACTTTCCAGAAATTGGTCCCAGTGTTCACTTGTAAATCTAGCACTTTCAGTTTGCATCTTCTGTTTAACCTTCTGGGAAAGCAGGATATCAAGACCATCAAGTGCAGCTTCAAGATGTCAGGGGGAGACTGACAATCTTCTATCCATGCCCCCAGAGGGAGCTTGAAGAAGGGCCATACTCCGACCATGGCCTTTATTGTCGCTCTCTGTTCTCCGACAACAGCTGCCATGAACAAGAGTGGGAAGAGTTCTGTGGACAGCCAGTGCACAGCATCAATGAGTGAGGCCTCATTCTGTAACACACTCTGGATGGCAAGGCCTACAAACTTGGGTGGGTTCCTGCTGCTTATGATAATAAATCCGCTCCAAGAGCAATCCTGACAGTGGTAGAGACTGGCAGGGTCTGCAGGGACTTAGATTTCCTCCTGGATTATTTTTCTGACTCAAGTTGGTCCAGAGGCAGTGGAATCCAAGACAGGCAGTGATCTCAGCAGAGTTTCGAGGCTGACAAGGCTCAGATTTCAGTCTTGACTCTTATCCTTGATCGAGTAGACCCAGTGCCTGAGGAATCCAAGATGGCATGTCAAATGGCAGACTTTTTCCTCAAAAGACGCAGGAATGATGGCCAGATTCCTTCTCAACCCCCTTTCATGGTCCACATGGAGAGGGTCTGGAGGACACCAGAGAGCCGGAGGCAGCTCACTTACATCTTTTAAAGAACTTATTCATCGTCAGGCCCTGTGAGATGACTCCCCCTTCCTTTTTCCCCTTTATTCAAGCAAACTGATGTCTACCATCTGGCTAGTTGATCCCACCTTCCACTTCCACCCCCAGTAACCATCACAGAATGTTTCCTTTGGGGGTGAAAACCCTTTTCTGGATTTTTGGAACAGTGGTCTCACACGATATTTGTACGTTGGTGATTGGCTAATAGGACGCAACCCAGTGTCCTCCAAGTTCATGCACATTGTGAAGTGCTTTGCCGATTCGACCCCTTTTACATGGCACGACATTCCACTGTGTATGGGCACCACCAAGGGCCGTGAAGGTTGCTTTCAACTTGTGACGGTGACTAGCACTTGGGCGTGTGGGCCTCTGTCCACATCTCGGCTCACTCACACCACGGCTTTCTCTCCCCACGATGGACTTCTAGTTGTGGAACGGCTGAGTCATATGGCAATTTTATTGCCTAGTGCTTCCCACAGCGGTCGTCCGACCAGCCGGGGCTGAGCACCCCAGTGTTTCCATCCCCTCCCCAGCCTTTGTGGCTCTTTGTGTTGTGGCCTTTGCTATTAAGACTGGAGCGCAGTGACACCTCTATGGCTTGGATTTGCATCTCTCCAATGGCTGGCAAGAGCGCGCATCACTTCATGTGGTCTTCAACTTCTGGAAAGTAAGAACTCGTGTGCTGCTCACAACAAGGTTATCATGTTGTCATGGATTTTCATAACAGAGTCCTAGCCAGCTTTTATAGAGGAGGAGACTGAGGCTTAGCTCTTATTCCAGGCTTCACAGCAGATGAAGATTAGGAAAAACAAACAAATGGAAAACCAAACAACCCACCTCTCATGAAAAAAGAGAAACAAGGAAGTGGGGCTCCAGGCCTGGTGAGTCCCCCTCTGATGGAGGCTCTGAGAGCACATCCAGAGGGGTGGGGGCTGAGGTCCTGGCTGATTGGCCTGTAGACAGCCACTCCCCAGCCCCACGCCCAATCCCAAGGCCCCTGCTCGCAGCCCTGAGCAGCCAGGCTCTGGTGAGCGAGGAGTCTGTCTTCACCTGGGTGATCCTGTTGTGGTTGGCCAAGAACATGGAGAGGTTCTGGGACTCCTGGATGGACTGGGGGTCCGCCATCTTCCTCAGGAACTGTGCCGCCCTGAAACAGAGACCGGTGCTGAGAGAGAGCTGTCCAGATGACATGGCTAATTTTGTTCATCTTTTTTGTTTTGTTTTGGGTTTTTTTTTGGCATCACTGCCCTCTCGTGGGAGTGGGAGGCCCAGCCTTGCTGCTGCTGGATTTGAACCGCCAAGCCAGTGGGCTGCAGTCCCGCCCTCAACCACTATGCCACCGGTGCTCAGCACCTCAGGGGCCCAGGCTCTGCCCCACGAGGCATGCTATCACAGGTAACGGCAGGGCTAAAGGATGTGTATTCTATAGCCATCTGCTTGGGGTCATTGATACCCTCACTATAAACAAGCAAACAAAGCAACACAAAATCTACTGCCCTCAAGTCACCTGGTACTCACAGTGACCCTACAGGCAGAGTAGAGCTTTTCCTTGTGGTTCTAAGATTGCTAATCTTTATGCAGACAGAGAGCCTCATCTTTTCCCCATGGAAAGGATTGTGGGTTTGAACCAGCAACCTTGCAGTTAGTAGTTCAATGTCCAGCCCACTGTACCACCTTCTGAGATAAGGGGACCTGACATTGAAAGGCAAGGAAATACCTAAGAGCTGCAAAAATCAAACTCAGAGTGTGTAAGGGCAATGAAAACCACATGTGGACTCGGCTTTGACTCCTAGAGACCACATGTGTGTCGAGAAACACCGTGCACCCTGGGCTTTGAGTGGCTGACTTTTCGGCAGTAGATCACCAGCTTTTTCTTCCAAAGCACTTTTGCGTGGCCTGGAACTTCCGAGCATCGACACCAACCAGGGGCTCCTCAAAGCAATTGTTGTTTGGTGCCATGAATCCAACTCCGACACTTAGTGACCCTGCATGAGAGCGAAGAACTGCCCCCCAGGGTCTTCTCGGCTGTGATTGCTAAGGGAACCGAGAGCCGAGTCTTTCTCCTGCAGAGCCACTGGGTGGATTTGAACTGCCAGCCTTTGGCTTAGCAGCTGAGCAGTGAACTGTTGCCCTCCCTGGTCTCCATAAACAGGCCAAGAGTGGTGAGCTCCCTCACCTGCCCCACCTCTGTGCTTTTTGACCCCCAGTGAAGGTGCCTCGTGCTATAACTGTGTATGCTATGGAGAACAATCTGGGGAAGGATGCTTTGTTCTGTCACATGGTCTATGTTTTATGGGGAAGCCTCAATGCTCATAAAGGAAACTACAGCATGCAGTTTATTTATCTGATAAAAGGAGATGGATGAGGGGATGATGGGTGCAGGGGCACAAACAGGTCTTAGGGAGAGAGAGAATGGTAGGACGGATGCTCATCTTCCCAATGGGAAGTGGTACAGCCCACGCTTGAGTATATGAGGAAGGCATCAAGTCACTCACCACCAACCCTGCAATGGCTGGAGCTGGTGCCTGCAGGAAGCGGGTGGCAGTGGGAATGGAAGTGGCTGGACAGCACTCAGAGCCATTTAGAGTAGAGCGTCTGCCCTGTGCTGTGTACGAAATCTTTGTGCGAGCTGTGTTACCTCTGCCACAGGCCCGGCTTGCTCAGAACCCAGGTCTTTGTAATTCATACAGGCAGAGAGCACGGTGAGAGCCCCCTGTTCTTGGCGTCCGCACTTACCTGGATATCCAGGAGCATGGTACTCAAAGGTGACCATCCCATGGACACAGACATGACCCAGCTGCCCTGCAGCTCCTCTGCGCCTTCACTAACGTAGAGGGCCTCTGCCATTTCTGGCTGCCCTGTCCCGTTGGGTGACTGCAGCTTGACTTTTTAGGAACAATGGCTACTCCTCTCCCCCAGTCTTTGTCCTCACACTCTTTCTTGTGAGCTAACACTGACTCATGACACCATGGGACCCTGCACTCACCCACCATGGTGAAGCAACAACTCTCCCCCTGGGGACGTCTGCAGACACTGTTCAGTCAAAGAGCAGAGTCTCTTTCCTGGGCACGCAGGGCTGCTCCACTGGCCAATGGGAAGAAGCGGGAGGCTTCAGGAAGCCAGCACCACAGGCCATGTGCCTGCTTGGGAGTGAAGCTGGTGCCCAGGAAAGGGAAGAGCTGAGAAGGAGAGAGGGCCAGGGGACTGGCATCATCTGAGTACCTGGACCAGGTGTGCCAGTGATTTTCTTCCGGAAGCCAGTGATTTTCTTCTTTCATGTAAGCATTTTGAATTGGCTTTCTGCTTCTCAACCCAAAGCATCAGTGTTGTGACTATCCTAACAGTCACAGACAATAAAGACACAGGCTGACGGAGAGCCCTGTGGCTCCCTGGGGACTGAGCATGTGAACTGAAAGCCCTCTTGGGAAATAGGACCCAGGAACCCTCCAAAGACCTGGCTCTCAGCTGATCTCTCCAACTGCTGGGCTAAACCTGCTTGGTGTGGACATAGGATGCTCAGTTCTGAAGAAGTAGCTGGCAGAAGTCTCCTCCCTCCTCTCCCCCTTTGGCTGAGGACCAGGGAAAAGGGCCAGGCCACGTGGAGGGGGTGGTGGGGAGGGTCCTCTGACCTCTTGTAGGCTGAGTGGTCGTTCTTGACACTGCACTTCATGTTCTTCAGCTCGTCCAGGACAGCGAACATGTTGATGAACTTGCCCAGGGTCAGGAGATAGGCCTCAGAGACAAAGTCTTTCCTGCGCTCGGCATGGCACAGCCGCTTCACCTCACTACAGAACCGCTCGATGGCCTTGCGCTGCGGGCAGAGCACAGACAGGGTGTGAGAAGGCTGAGCTGGTGGGGGTGGGGGGGTGGGGGGGGTGAGAGATGGCTGGCTCCGCTCTCTGGGAGGAGTGGGGTCCAGGCCTCTCCTGGGATCAGATGTTTAGAGAAAGGCCCATCTGCTAAGCGACCTTTCTCAGCAGTCCCCCCCCAATCCAAAGGTGATTTTAGTCTAGTGGGAAAACTGGGGCCTGCTCCTGCTGAACGATCCCTTTAAGGTGCATTTGCTGACAGCGTCATGTCTTCTGTCTTACTTTAATGAGAACAGTTACCAAGTCTTAAAAGGGACAAAGAAGAAAAAAGGCACAGGTCTGTCTTCTGGAGGAGGGGGACCTCCACATGAGTTTGAAATGGAGGCCGAGGGCTTACAATTGAGACTGGAGTTACGTTGAGGTGTGTGGGTGGGTGGGGAGAGGAAACTGTCGCAAAAGCAAAGTTGGTGGCATATCAAAACATCATCGCTACAGATGGGACCACAAAAGCAGGGTGGGGACCATATGAGACACACATGTGATTAGACAGAGGGCTTACAAGGTTAGTGCAGGGCCTTTCAACCAAGGCAGCCAGGGCCAAACTGACAGGGCATGACTACAAGACCACCTGTGATGTCCCAGGTGACCTTCACAAGGCCATACCTCGGCAAGTTCCGGAGAGAGACACTATTCCTCCCAGAGCTGGCCAGAGAGGGTAGAGGCAATCCACCTGTGGCAGTCTATTAATCTGGTGTCAATTTGAGGATTAAGAATGTAGAGATGAAGTCTAACCTGTCAATCTGGAGATAGCCAATGAAACCTCTGTGTGGGCATGGCCTTCTCCTGAGAATTCTGGGAAATGTGGTGATTCCTTCTTGGAGGCAAGAGACACTATCTCTCTGCTCACTCCCTGAGAGACATTGTGGCTGACAAGACACATGGCTGCATGCTGATCGACCCTAGCCCTGGAAAGTGGAGGAGCCACAGAGAGATCCCTGCCAGCGCTGAGATGCTTCTACCACCATCGGATACACAAGACTCTGCACCCACTGGCCTCTGATTGTCTGGGTGCCACTGCATGTACATCGTGTGTCTGAAGCGGGCTTATAGATTGGTATCAGACACATGGGCTAATATCAACCTTATGATCTTTGACTGGACTGGAATGTTTTCTCAATGTTCAATTGCTCTTGTATATAAACCTCTTTCTTATATACACATGAGTGTTTATGGATTTGTTTCTCTACTCTACCCAGACTGACACACCACTCTCCAAGGCATTCAGACATTATTTCTTATCCCCAGAATCCAGGGCCATGTCAGAACCTAGGCAAGAAGGCAGAGACTACAGAGTGAGAGACTCAGAGAAAGCCACTCAATAACACTTTATTTAGCATTAACTATGTGCCATCGATCCTATAGGGTCAGTCAATGTCCACAGGGCAGATCTGCCCCTGTGAGTTTCTGAGACCTTAACTCTTTACAGGAACAGAAAGCTTCTTCTTTATCCCTTGGCGCTTGTTGGTGGTTGCGACCTTTTGTTTGACAGCCCAGAGCATAGCCACTATGCCACAGAGTTGCTGAGTCAGAACTGACTGGAAGGCAGTGAGTCTAATATTTTTTTTAAATGTGCCAGGCATTTTGGTAGAAGCAGTCAGGGGTGGGGGGAGGAAGGAAGAAAGAAAGCCCCACAAAATAAAACTAACAACAACACAATTCTGTCCTAAAGAACTTAGAGTATTCTGGTAGGGCCGGCAGAAGACAAAATTCTCTCTGTTAGATTATGATGTGTGCTGCAGGGGAAAGGCAGGCAAGGCAGATGGGGAGAGTTGGGAGTAGTAGCAGGATCAGAGGAGCAGTCATCAAGAAAGGACTTTCAGGGGAAAGACATGGGAGTGCCTTCCAGACAAGAGTGTGAAGGAATGCGAAGACCAGTGGCAGAAGTGGGCCAAGGGGCAGGGGAGAAGCATAAGTAGAGGGATCAGAGTGCTAGACCACACTAGCTCTTTAGGCTTTTGCAGGGCTCCAGGTTTATATGGAACAATGTGGGGAGAGGTGAGAGGGCTCCAAGTAACTTGAAGTGGTCTGGATGACATTATACTGCCATCGCCGGGGTTGCTGGGCTGAGAACAGATCGAGGGGAAAGGACAGCATAGGGAGAAGAGTTAAGTGACTAAAACAGTCACCATATGAGCTAGTAAAACTACTTCATATATACCCCCAAGAGAAATGCAACCATAGGTCTAAATGACAATATATACACAGATATTCAGAGGACCCTTATTTACAATAGGCAAAAAGTCAAAACCATCAAAAAGCCTGAAGACAAAGAGGCAACATGTGGTAGAGCTGTACAAAAGATTAATACCCAATCATAAAAAGGAGTGACAGACTGATGCATGCTCTAATAGGGGTGAACCTTGAAACCATTATGCTCAGTGAATGAGTCAGATGTAAAGACCGAGCAGAACATACACCATTGACACGATTGATCCTGAAGAGACAAACCCATGGAGGCAGGAAGAGGAGTCGGGATCATTGTGGGGGGATGGCTAAAGGTTACAGGGTTCCCTTCTGAGATGATGAAGACCATTCTAAAATTCAGGGTGGCGGTCATGGAACAGTACCATAAATATAATAAAAGCTGTTGAATTATATTTATATTTTTACATGAATGAACTGCATGGTAGGTAAATTATATCTCAAGAAAGCTGGTACAAAATTGAGGCAGTTGACCAATGACCAAAGGAAATTGGTCACTATGGTAATACAGAGACAGAGAGAGCGAGAGAAAGAGGAGGGGTAGGGGTCAGGAGAGAGAGAAGAAGGGGGAGGGGGATTAGTCTTCAGAATGGGAGTTCTGCTTCCCTTCCAGTAGCCTGAGATGCCCTGCAGGCTAGTCATTGAAATGCCAGTCCAAGGGAGACTTTCTGTCTGCAGAAGCTAAGTCCAAAACATTCTATGATGACGGAGGTGGTTCCAAAGCCGCACTGCTATGACTCAGCACGTGTGGCTCTTGAGCCTCTGAAATCTGCGAGCACAATTGAAACTGCATTTGAATTGCACTGGACTTCAGTTATTTGGGTAGCTATTGAGTTGTTAGGTGGCATCTTGTAGGCTTCGACTCACAGGGACCAGATGTATAACACTGCCCTTTGCCCTCCTCTTAAGTGCTGCTACCTTCAAGTCCATGACTGTAACTATGGTGTCAATCCACCTATTTGAGGACCTCCCATTTCCCTGATCCCTTCCCAGGTATGGATATTTCTCCAGAGATGGATCCCTCCAGTAAACAGGTTCAAACTATGGAGGGAAGGGTCTTGCTAGCCTTTAAATAGTCACAATATCACCTCGGCTACTTTTAAAGAGTTAGAGATGACTAATGGCCACTATAGTGGATCATGCAGTTCTAGATTACTCTAAATTTTCTCTTCTCTAAACACTTCTTCTCAGAGGCCCTTGGGTAGGGAGCTAAGCAGTTTCTTGATCTTTCCTCTCGTTTGAAGCTTACTTCTTCATTTAGAGCGCCTCTCTAGGCTTTCTCATCCCAGAGAAGTTAGGACCAGAATGGCAGTAACACCTGTGGTCTATTAAACATCACCGAGACCCTGCACAAGATGGATCAACACCAAGGTTGCACCACTGGGCTCACACCTAACCACTGGGGGGGCTGGTGCGGGACTGGCCAGGGCTCCCTCTGGCCTACAAATGGTCACCAGCCTGCCCACGGACTCGGTGGCACCTAAAAATACCAAACCACTCTGTCGCCAGGGTCTGCTTGTTCATTACGTAGCGGACCGAGTGGGATCCTCACCACGGACCTCCTGTGAACCTGACCCTCTGCTGTCAAGGTGACTCCAAGTCTGGGGGACCCCATGCGTGTCAGAGTCGAAGGGCGCTCTAGAAGACTGAGCACGATGATTACCATCTTACATACAGAAATCACCAAGCCATTCCAGATGGTCACTGGATGCATGCCAACCCTCACCTTCCTGTGAAGCAGCCAAGGGCAAACTGCCCCTCAGGCCCTTGACCGGCGCATTCTTTCAGAACTGTGAGCCCACCCAGGTGAGAAGGAGGTTCAGACTTCGGTTTCTGCTCTGGGCCAGTGCTGAGGGGTGGTGCCTGGCTCTATTTTCACCTCCCCTCAGTGTTGAGGGGTGGTGCCAGGCGTTATTTTCACCTTCCCCCAAACACTTCCACCAGTACACTGCCCCCCACTCCACACCCCCCACCTGTCTCAGGGTGCTAGCCAAGCACGAAGTGAACAGATATCTAACCCATCCTTGGATGTGTGGAAGGTGTGGGTTGTGTCCTGAACCCGCATTCCTGAGCAGCGTCCAACATACCCACAATCACCCCCTGGCTTGCAAGCGTTTTCCTTTGGCATTTCTGTTTAACCAACTCACCCTTTTCCATTCCGGGAAAGCCTCCCTTTCCTTTCCTCTTTCCTGTGTTTCTCCTTGGCCTTACACCAGGCCCCTGCGGCCCCTGCTGACCTCACCATCCTCCCCCCTGCCGCTCACTGTCCACGAGCAGCCAGGGTATTGTTTGATATACCTCAGATCACACTGTTCGTCTTCCTGTGGCTTCCGGAGAGGGTGTGTGAATAAAATAGAAAGCCCCTTTCATGGCCTGCCTCCCCAATGACATGGAACCTCCCTGCCTCTCTCTCCAGCTCCACTGCTGCATCCTGGGCTTCCTTCCACTTCCCAACATGTCATGCTCAGGCAGCCTCTAGGCCTTGATCTTTGATGGACAGAGTTTTCCTCAACTGTCTACATGGTGGCCCCTTTCTTCACCACACCGACCCAATTCCGTGCCTCCTCATGAGAACCTAAGGGCACTCTCCATCACAGAATCCTTTCCTCTGAAATTATGATGCCATTTTCTGAATGTCCGACACATGTGCTCATACCCTCAGAACTAAACAAAACCCATGATCATCGAGTCATCTGACTCATAGCCACTCATAAAGCATCCCAGGACTGTAAATCTCTAGTGGACCAGACAGCCTCCTCTTTCTCCTGCAGAGTGGCCAGTAGGGTTGAACTGTTTATCTTCTGTGGGCTGATTAATGCCTATGTGGAGAGGGCAGCTTGTCTGTTTTATTCACCCAGGGGCATAGTTGAGTGCTCTACCAACCTTTGCTGGAAGAACCAATAAATAGCACCATGAGAAAATCCAGATGCCTATGTCCCCTAGTCCTTGCCCCTCCCTCACCTGGAAGTACATGAACTTCATGAGTTTGGTGACCTCTGGCTCCAGCACCTCCACTGTCTTCTCATAGATCTCCACACGGTTAGGCTGCTCGTTGCATTTCACCTGTCGGGGAGAAGTGGGGACATGCTCACTGGTTTGTCCAGGCAGCCTTGACTTACAGGTACTTTCTTAGTAACAGATCCTGTGTCATTCCTCAATGTACCTTGATCTGGCAGCATAGGGAGAAGTGGCTATGTAGCCTTGTCCCACAGGCCTGCTAGGGAGAGACTATCTCCCAGAGTTTGGCTCAGTAGAATCAGAGATTCTTCTTCTCCTCTCCAGGCTAAGCCCTAATCATGAATTGTATACACAACTTCTTAATTCTGCAAGTTCTTGCTCCTTCAGCCTCTCCTCAGCCCCATCTCATAAGGCATGGCCAGATCCTAAGCAGAGAAAAATGCTCTGCCCATTGCTACAGCTGCACTCGGGACAAAGCACCCTCTAGCCATCCCCAGGGCAACACTGGTCTCTCTGAGATGTGCCCATCAAGAAACCCATTGGCTTTCAGCCTGTGTGCGCCTTTGATTCACAGGAACATCATGCTCACAATGGTGCTCCAGAGGCCTAATAGGTCCACCAGATCCAAAGGGCAAACAAGGGCTGTCCAAGGACATGCCTTATCCTGTTGTCAGGGCATTCTTGATGTGGTAGCAGCAACTTCAGTGGCCATCGGTTGGAGATTAAACAAATAAAATATAGGATGCTGCAGTCATAAATGTTATACAGCTATCAGAAGAAACATGATACATTCTTGGCAACTGAGAGGAAGGGATGAGCTGGCCGGTGGACAAACTGCAGAACAGTCAGTCTAATGTGATCACATGTGGGTCAAAGCAACCACGAAACCAAACAGGGAATGCATGTGCTCATACATAATTCAGGACCAGATTGTCTGCAAGGGTGCAAACCACATTGCTCATAGTAGTTACCTCTGGGACCAGGATTAGCAGGAAGGGAGGGGAATGGGTTGTTTCCTTATGTACCTCAGGTTGTTAGATTTTGTGAAAACAAGACTCACCAATCATAGGATGAAGATAGCCATAATATCTTTATGCAGCAACATAAGCAGTCAGTAATAGAAAATTCAAGGGGGGAAAGCAAAAACCTCATTTTATCAATGTTAACAATTTATACAATAATACATATGCAGAGCAAAAGAAGGCCAAGGAAAATATATAGGGAGGCGTGGAGTGATGTGGAGTGATGGGGGTATAAAGAGTTGGGGAACAGCTTACTTTTGGATGCCCTTCTGCAATGGTTTGGGTGCAGCCCAGGGAACAAACAGTGCTTTGGGGAAGGAAATACATTGAACATAATTCTTATAGAGACTTTGTCATCAGTTTTATGGACAGCTCTCCTAAATGCTCCAGAGCACACCCTTGGTCAAGAGGCTCCTTGCAGAAGATGCTGTTCTTGGCTCACAGTATTAGAGGCCTGTGAACAATAGCACACACACACACACACACACACACACACATACACCGTGAGGTACAGTCTCACCTGGGGGATGGCCCGGGAACAGCTCCGCCAGGTGTACAGCATGACCGCATACTCGTGCCCTTCTTCCAGCATTTCATTCTGTAATAGCAAAGCACGCTCAGTAGGGAGAAACTACACTGGCACTATGTGACTGCTCAATAGCCTCCAACCCCTCGGGTATCACAGGACCTGAACACCACCTGGAGGCTTCACAGAAATGCCAGATCTTAGCCCCCTCCCTGGGTCTCTGGAAGGTGACTCTGAATCTCAACCAAACTCCCACATGACTCACATGCACAGAAAACTTGAGATGTACTGGCCTATATCATCCACCTCAGACACCCCTGGGCTTGGCAACCAGGCCACATGTTTCAAACAGATGGACAACCACTGGCAGCACTCCGGGTTCCCATGGCAACAGGTGCCCAGTTATACAGTGAGCAGGAAAATGCCAAGTAGCATCACACTATATACTGCTGATGGGTCACCAAAACCAAAGGTGGTGGTTACACTCATGGACATCATTATGGACTATGAAAGGTTCTGGTGGCCTATGTAGCACTCCGCTCACATGAGCAAGGTTCTCCCGGGACTTTTACTTGTTATGGCATATGACAATATAAGCTTTGTCGTCTTTCCAGAGCCCATGTTACTATTTCATCAACAGGAACACGACTTGTGCCAAGTGGTAAAAATAATAAAAGAAGCAGATGGCAAGACCAGCAACAGCATGAGTCTAAAAACTACAGCCATGATTCATCGGGTCTAGAAAACACTACTGTGGAAAGACCGTACAGTCAGAGTCCAAGTATGTGGGCACAAATGCCGCTTCTTTGCTGATTATCCCTTTGCCCCTTAGGAAATCATGTCCTAACC
>PVJH01005974.1:65464-106506 GCA_004026705.1 Nesogale talazaci | reverse complement strand
CAGTCCTTGCTACCTCACATCCGTTTCACCCACAGAAATAGCACCTACATTGTTGGGGGTGGGGGGCAGTGGTGGTGGTTACAAACAGGTCATCAGAACAACCCTCCCAACTTTCTTCACCAGTGCCCTTTGCAACATTCTTAAAACTCTCTCTTCAGAGCCCCCGGCCAAACTAGGTCCTTCATGAGATGGTAGTCACATCACCCCTTTGGAGTCTCAACTATCAGTCACCATAATCTTCTAAGTTACCCTCTGTGCCTTAAATTTAACTGTCTAGCAGAGTGGTTCTCAACCTTCTTAATGCTCCAACCCTTTAATACAGTCCCTCATGTGGTGGCGACCCTCAACCATAAAATTACTTTCATAATTGCTTCTTAAATGTAATTTTGTTACTGTTATGAATCAGGCGACCCCTGTGAAAGGGACCATGATCCACAGGTTGAGAACCGCTGGCCTAGTAGCTCCCTTCAGACGCTGCTGTCTCTTGTGGGCTATTCTATTGAATACACCTGAATAACACCAGAAAAGTGTATTTCTGAGAGAACTTGTCTGCAACTACGCATTAATCTCAAGGACTTGTGTAGACAAGTTTCATTGGAACATTGGAATAAATTGTACATGTGTGAACTGGAAGCCTGATAACATTTCTCTTTAACTTGTCCTTATTCACTCTCTCTTTCTTTTTCTTTTCTTTTTTTTTTTTTTTTAAAGTGGCCCAGGGGTTGGCGGTAGGGGATGTCCTAGCTGGAGAGTAAATTCAGTCTTTTCTGTTCTATCTTGGAAGAGAACAGCATTCTTCCCATAGTCTCCCCATCCTTTCATCCCACTATGAAAGCTGCTGTGAAGCTCTCCTAATATATCACATCCCAATAATCCCCTCTTGAAAAGAATTGTGCGAACACATACTAACTATTGTCTTAAGAGGATTTTCTTCTCTAAGTAATGTAAGTTTAACAACTTCATACGCTGGTTTGTGGTGTTTGCTATGATTATAAATTTAAACTTTAGAAGCGACCATTATCAGGATGTGGACATCATGGAAGGAAATTGTGAGAGCTAGAAATATGGATATTAGCAGTGTTTGGATTCTGTTGCTTTAAAGGGAGGCAGATCAGTCAACCTGGTTGGCACTGGGGAAATAGGCAGGAGGGGCTGCCGGGAGACCAGAGCCAGAGATCTGGGAATTAGGACAGCTGCTCTTTTTGTTTCAGCCGTCACCAGCCCTGCCAACACATGTGAGCTTCTCACAAATCATGCAAATTTCAGGGTCTTTGTGATGCCACTGTTGATTCATGCAGGCAGTGTGAAGGAGGAGCAAGTAAAAAGCAGACAAAACACTTGTGTACATGTGGAGCACACACACACACACACACACACACACACAGATGCATACCTCACCAAGGCAGAATTTGACAAAGATCTCTGCAGCTGCTAAGTCATGTGAAAAGAGAGCATAGCTCTTCTCACTCCACTGAGCTCCATGGCCTGAGGGAAGGGCACCGCTTAAGATTCTCCTGCCAAATGTAAGCCGCATCAGGGCAATGGAATACCCAGGATGACCAGCTGCTCTGCCCCATCCTGGGGAACCTGGAAATCCTCTCACAGGGCATGTCTTTTCCACACCATGCCAGCATCATTGCTCTTCCTCTCCCAAATTCCTCTGGCGCTTCCATTCAGCCTCACACCACTGCCCGCCTGCCAGCCCCCCAACCCCCAAGTTCTTTCCTGCTGCAAAGTTTTGCCTTTTTATGCCGAGTCTTCCAGGAGGACGGCACTGTCACACATTTCTGTTTCCACGTCTCCACTCCGCTGCCCTCCCGTCCTTTGGGTCCCCTGGGTAACAATGGCTCGATAGCTGTGGTTCACCAGCGGTGGCCAGCTTTCTAAGCTACCTGTTGCTAGGGAAGTGATTCTTGCCTGGAATCTTTACAGCCACTAGGATGCAGGGGTTGGGAGTGGCAAAGGTCCACAAATAAGCATCCATCTGACAACCTTTCCCTGCTGTTCAGCCAAACATCAGAGCCCAGTCAAGAGAAAGTTCAGTTCCATTCTTAACCTTTCTCTTCATATCAGTCACATCCTCCTGAAACCAGAGAATGTGTTGTATAGCCTCAGGGCCTTCCTTACCATGAGGCAAAAGGTCACTGGTAGGAAAGCATTTGGCCCACTTTCCCATGATATGGGCCCTTTTAACTGTAGCTCATCATGAATCAAGGTTTCCAGGGACCACATGAGATGACATGATTTCTGAGCTCAGTGTGAATCTGCTGGTCCAGTGGAGGCCCTGAAGCCACAGGAAGCAGCGTCCCTGGATAGAGGACACACCGGGAGATTCATGCAGGGAGCAACGGAAGGGAAAAGGCTAAACCTGTGTCTCAAAATGGAAACAGAGGAGAGAGGTTTTCCCAAGGTGCACAAACAATATATACAGCCAAAAACTTCCACTTTCCATTTCAGAAGCTCGTTATGAAATAGTTCTCAACAAATGAGTGACATTGCTCTGACTTAAAAAACAAAAAAACGTTGCTGTCAAGCTCATGATAATGTTTGGTGGATCGAGTTTTCAATGGCTGGATTTTAAAAGCCGATCACTCAGCATCTCTCCCGAAGGTCTCTGCTCACATTTTGTCAAGGGTGTGAGACACTTGTACAACGCAGGGACAGCAAATACAGTCATAATGACACAATCACTCTTCCAGAAACATAGATCTTACTGAAGTACACAGAGTATTCTCGCTACCTCTCCAGCTCCCACTCTCGCCCTCTCACTCTTTTTCCTCTCCTCTGTTTTATTGCTAAAGGTCATTTTCCTGGGGGCTTTTACAGCTCTTATACCAATCCATACATCTATTGTATCAAGCATATTCATACATGTAAAGTCGTCATTATTTTCTAAACATATGCTTTCTATTTGAGCCCTTGGTTATCAGCTCCTTTTGCCCCTCCTGCCAACACACCCTTGATATGTTATATATATTTTTATTATTTTCATATTTTACACTGACCACTCTCTCCCTTT
Source organism: Nesogale talazaci (assembly GCA_004026705.1). Classification (NCBI taxonomy): domain Eukaryota; kingdom Metazoa; phylum Chordata; class Mammalia; order Afrosoricida; family Tenrecidae; genus Nesogale; species Nesogale talazaci. The sequence continues at coordinate 103,487 of PVJH01005974.1, read as the reverse complement.
CCCCTCAGTTTCTATTGTTCCTCCCACTCCGCAAGCCAGAATGTGGAGTGCTTAGCCGTCAATCATTGCAATGTGCTCTCCCTTCCTCCCCTGCCCTTTTCTCACCTTGCCCCATCTGCTCCTGGTGTTGCTACTCCCATTTCTGGTCCAGAGGTAATTATCTGACCTGGATTCCGTGTCTGGTTAGCTCTTATCTGTACCTGTGTACGTGCTCCACGTGCTCCCATCTAGCCCAAAGTGAAAGGCAAGACTGGGTTCACAGTAGTGGGGGGTGAGGGTGCTTCAAGGAACTGGTGGAATATTGTGTGTTTTGTCAGTGCTACCCTGCACCCTGGTTGACTCATTCTTTCCTTCTGCGAAATTATGTTTCAATGTCTACAGATGAGTTTGGGGGTCTCCGCTCTGCCCCCCTCATTCTTAACAATATGTTATTTGCTTTTTGTTTGTTTGCTCTGAGGATGCGTGTTTCCTGATTACATTGACACCTCATGGTCACATAGGTTGGTGTACTTCTTCAATGTGGATTTGTCTTCACCCTTTTCATGTCATGGATGTGTGAATACAGCATTTGTAGAAAAGGAGGAAAATAAAAAAAGTAAAAATTAGAAAAAAAGAAAAGGAGGGAAATCAAAATGGCAGAAGAAAAGTATGAGACAACTTTGGGGCCTTTTGCTTTAAAATTTCAATATAACTATAGGGAAAAAGTTGTCCCCTCTTGCTAGTCTCTTTAAGAGGGTGTGAAAGGGACTCGATAATTAATTTTGAAAATATTTTTTGAAAATTACCCTGCTCCTGACTTGAGTCATCCAGAATAAAGGTGGGACTGCCACATACGAGTAGTTGACATTCATTTCTGAGCTCATAAGTACCAGTAGCTATCTTTATAATAGGTTAAGCTTAAAATTAATGCAATTGAAAAAACTGAATACTAATACTCTTATTTATTAGTATTCATATCATTGGTAGTAGTAGTAATAATAGTAAAATCAATGTCATTTTATATTTTCAGAAAGGCATTCTTCTGATATGGCACTATTTTCCAGATTATACAAGAACTCCCACTGTTTCCTCATCATATTTGAACTATACAAACACTGACATTTTAGCTAACCGTTCAAAAGTACGCTGATCAAAGGTAAAGTAAGATCATGATCGTTACATATATTCCATCTTATCTCCAAAGCCAGGGTGATTTTAATGAATGCTTAGCCCTACCTAAGAATAAAATTTTATATTTCAATAATTTTCATAAGTTCTAATGTCATTTTCCCATTAAAATAGTGATATTTTGAGTTCTTGTCTGATCATTTCAGGTTATCCAAGTTCAATCATATATGATTAATTGAAATAACCCACGTAATGTAACTTGGATTTGTATAGTTAGTCTCAATTTTTTACCTTGTTCTTCGTACGAAATCGTACGAGAATCCCCTGCTCCCACTTCCCATAATAGAAAGCATAGACTTCCATTAATGGTTTATTTCTTGGCAAAATGCGGTGTAAGAATAGACGCATTGCGTTTTGACAAATGCACTTTTTTTACTCTGCTTATTGTGTCTTGAATCATGATTAGACAGTAAATTGTAGGCCTTCATGCATTCTATGCAAATAAAGTACTTTCTGAATTCAGTAACTACTCTAATCTCCAGCAAGATTTGGTTTTAATGTATAGATTTATAGTCAACAAGAACTCACTCCAAAGTTCCTTTTTCTTGCCCCACACCATAGCTGTTGTAATCTCGGTAACTAATAGATGATTTCACTTCCTCAAAAATTAGTGCTTAGGGTTGAGCCCCGGTGGCGTAGTGGTTGTGCACAGGACTGCGGCCCACTGGGATGGAGGTTCAATTCCAGCTCCACAGCTGCAAAGGCTGGGCCTCCTACTCCCACCACCTGAGGGCAGTGATGCCTAAAAAAATATAAAAAATAAGTGTTCAAATAGGACATAACAATAACACGCATTTCATAGTGTTTTTTCATCACCAACTTTGCATGAATCCACTTGGGTGAATCCAGTCCTTAGAGAAGGCCACCATGTTCAGTAAAGCAGAGGGACACTAATAACGTGAAAGGCCTTCCACATCGTGGATTGGCACAGCGGCTGCAACAACTGGTGTCAGTCCAGGAATCACTGGAAGTGGCACAGGCCTGGGAGTGTTTCCTTCAGTTGGGGTGTGGGTTTTTCTGGGTCTGACCAATTAGGTGGCACCTAACACCCACCTTATAGATATTGAGATGGCTTTTACTCTATGCATGATCTGTACCCCCAAATAATTGCATGTATATACAACCTGGAATAACGATGCTCCTTAGTAAAGGAAATGTAGTCCACACTAGCATCTCATAAAATCATTTACTCATAAACCTACTTAGCTTTTAAACAGTTTATTAATTCATAGGCAGCTTTTCTAATATCTCAAGAAGTGTTAAATGTCACCCTTCGTTTTAAAAATGTAACTATTAGGAGTTTTCTGTAGTTTTGATCTCGACTTTGAATGTTGCCACTATTGAAAATAATTCTCCATGCTTTCTGTCTGGAAAAATAGCAACTAGTTTCCTAAATAAGCCACAATTGCTGACCTGCAAATGATTTTTTTAAGTTAATCATCTCAAACATTTAGCAAAATATCAGAAAATGTACAACTCAATTTCAAAGTGACTTAACCATGGGGAGTTTTCTTAAATTGATTGTGATAGTGATTGTACAACTCTTCGTGTCATGATTGAACTATTGAATTGAGTAATATGTGGATTAAATGACAAGTATACTGCTAACCTCCCCTCCACCCCCAAATTTAATATCAGGAAATACAATGACTATTACATCTTGGTTCATTAAAATAAAAATTTTATATACTCATTCATTTTTTATTTAGCTGTATTTATTTATACATAAATATATCAGTTCAGAAATAGTGTCTTTTATAAGCAAATTAATTCCATTCCATTGTTGTTATATGTTGCCTTTCATTAATTATGCAGTTTTGAAGTTTTGATCTTTCTTTGCATGTCAGAATGTAACACATTCATAAGAACAATAAGAGAAATTAGAAACAGCAGTAGAAACAGTAACAAAAATATGTTAAGAATATTGCTTATAGTAAACTGGGCTTTGTTTATAGTTGTTTGCTAGGATTAAGTCATCATCATAGCTCACGAGTAACTTTTAAATACTTGCAGGTGATTAGGAGTTTTCTTCTTCAAAATGACAGATGCTGTACCTTGTTTGGATGGACTCAATCCCGGGTCCTCATGATACAGATGGGAAAGAATTCAGAAAGAAATAGGAAATACCTTGAAAAGATGGCAAGTTGGCACAGTCATTTTAGCCTTCTCAAGTAATGTGAAGAAAGCCCAACAGGGAGCATGCCACACTGTGAAGTCCAGGAACTTATAGCAATCTAAAGTTAATTCGAGAAATAAAAATCTCCTGTGTAGACTGAGCCCCAGTGGTGTAAGTGGTTGAGTGCAGGACTGTGGCTCGCGGGCTTGGCGGTTCAAATCCAGCAGTGGCTCTCAGGAGCAGCGCTGGGTAGCTCCCATGAACACCAGAGGGCAGTAATGCCCAACAACAACAACAAAATCTTCTGTGTAAGCAGCGAAATCTGTTCAAGAAAATGTTCCAAGACACAGAACAAAGGGTCTGTATTCACAAAACAAAAGGTTACAGACTTAAAGCATCTTTCCAACAGACCTGCATTAGACCACTAGAAATTTTAGAAAATGAAGTTTAGAACATTTTCAGTGAGATTAAAAGTACTACCCAGAAAACAAAATGAGATACAGACATTTGAATTGCGTGTGCTTACACATTGCTTAATTAGGTAAATTATTAATATCCATATCAAGATATTTACTATAAGCCCCTTTGTAGGCCGCTGAGAAAGTCAATGATGTGCTGTGGTATATCATATGACAAAGTAGGATGAGATATGAATGTATAAGAAAAAGCAGAAATCTTTAGTATCACATAAATTATAAAAGCAGCTTAATTATAAGACATAGTAAAACTCAAAATGGTAATGCAATTCATTATTTATGGTCACTTTACTTACATTGAGAATGTTTTTACATAAAATGGCAATAGTTTACTAAACACTGCAAATATTTTTTATAAGTAAACATGATTTTTCTCTTGATTTTTCATTATGAAACCTTACACTTTTCAGCACAAACATTTTATCTGAAACAAAAAATTAAAAAAACTCATTGAAGTACATGGGCAGCCAGTAAAATGAAGACATTTGTGCTGGAAGAATATAGCCCAAAAATCCATTAGAAGCATAGATGGAGAGACTTTGTCTCACTTTAGACATGAGATGTCATGGTCCATAGAGAACCAGCGAAAAACAGGAACATCCTCAGTGGGTGCAGATTGGGGCACAGAAAGGACCAGGTGAGGTCTTATGCTGTCTATGGGAGTCAGCTCGTTCTGAGTCTGGACTGACTCAACAGCTTTGAACAACAGCAAGCAACGTATATTAAGAATATGAATAAGTCCTTTAACATCTCAAACTTCGTTTTTTGTCTTTCATTTGTAATATATCCCTGAAATGGCATGTATCTCATATGGCTCCTTTTTAAGGTTCAATACGCACACACAGTGCCAAGTGATTAGGTAATGTCTGCAGATGAATAGTTCCTCACTCAAACCCAAAACAAATCCAAATGAAAACTCTGCCATAGAGGAGATAGCAATTCGTGGGCCCCTAAAGGGCAGGACAGGGTTGAACTGCCAGTGTGAGTCTCTGAGACTTTACCTTTGTCTGTAAGCAGAAAGCCCAGTGGATTCTGATGACTAACCTTACAGATTTCAGGCCAACACTGCCACCAAGACTCCTTTGCTCACACTGAAAAGTAGATTAATTTGTTTTCATTTTAGAAGATATCACATTGCAATTGAACTTTAAGACATAAAAAATAAGAATGGAAAGTATGAAAATGGTTATTTCTAAAGAGCATAACAAGGAACAGTGTAGGACACAATGTCTACATCTTTTCATTTGTCTTCTTGTATCATTTTAGTCTTCACCATGTTTGTGTATAGGTGAAATTACTTCCTTAAAATTTTCCTTCCATTGTCTGCTTTTGTTTATTCTGGATCTCTCAGGACTGTACATAATAGGCATTGAGTAAACAATTGTGGACGAGTTGACTATGAGAAAAATAATCTGTCAAATCTTAATTGTCTATTTCACTCTCAACATGAACTTTGAAAATATATTTCTACTATATTGTGAGAACTTCAACTTGGGAATCTTTAGACTGAAACAATAGCTTAATTATTTCCTTGTTTACTTTAAGCATCCAATGTTGGAGATAATACCATTTTTATCAGTTCATTTCAGCCAATTTTTCTTATCCCTAGAATTGAAATTTAGCATCATTTTCCACTGTTGAAATTACTCCAAGAAACATGTACATTATAAGATTGAAAGTTTGGTCATCAGCTTGAATTCTGTAAAAATCTACTGCTAGCTTCCTAATGAATCATTGTGTTGTTGATCCATTTTTCCATATGGTTGGGGAATTTGGCAGACAGTCTTCTGCTCATGCACCCTAATGGACCACAGTGAAATTCTCCTGTAGAAATACTCAGGAACTGAGGAGTCAGCCTGCCCTGGGGTCCATCCTTTATCTTTGCTCAGTTCTGTTCTCTCCATCACAAAAACACTTAAAACTTCTTTTTATTTTCTTTAAGTTCAGATGGAGGTGGGAAGGTAAGATAGTACTTACATTAAAAAATTGCTTTGTGTTTTACATGGAATAAGTATGAACAAGCACATTTAAAACTTTTAAATTGCTACATCAAATTGAACATTTAGCCTAGACTTTTTTTTAAAAACTGGCAGTTTTGATTCTGCTTAAGGAGGTAGATAGTGGCAAATTATGAAATCTAAAAAAACACATAGGTAATATTGATCATGAAATATCAAACCAAGAACACTCCATCTGCCACCTAATCTATAACAATGAACAATGAAGCTGACCATTTTTAAAGTTTTAATAAATTTGACTAAATAATGCACTATTTCTATACTGTCTAAAATTTATTCTTTTGAAGAAAGTTAGAGCTTATTTTTGATAATCGGGGGAAGAATATACTAAGCAAAAATGAAAAAAGTTTATTGACCCAGCATCATAGATGTTTTGCATTATAAAGAAAGCATAAAATATTAACTTATCAGGGGTTTGATTTTTCCTTTATTTTAGTGTATTCTCATATGTACATATTGCTATGATGACATACAACTTTTTAAAAAGCAGCTTCTGTTATATTTTTATAGATTTAATAAGCACTGATGATAGCAACACCCTTAATCAGAGTGCATTCTTACAGGCCTTGTCTTGAAGTGTATTTGAAGGACATAAGAGAGGGGAAATCATATTTATAGAGGGAAAGTAAAAAACCATAGTTTGCTCTCTGTGCTTTGAACAAGAAAAGAAAATGTGCAACTGTGTTTAAGCTTTATCTTGAGTTATGTTTTTAAATGATACTGTAGCTTTTTGTCACAACATCCACCAAATCAAACTTTTAACTATTTACAGTCTCAACCTCTCCTGAAATCCCAGGAACAACTCTTTTTCCTCTGGGTAGGAGACAGGGGTTATGCTATAAAAGCTGTCTTAAAAGGAGCATTTTATTTATGCTGTTTTTATTGAACCTAGAAAAGGTTGGAAGTGTTGAAAACTATTCAGGACCTTATGCCATCTGCCCGTATTTCATATGTTCCCTCATATGAGTTGGAACAAAGGAGTGGGCTGGATGGAATTAAAGAATGTATATATATATAAAAAAGAAAGGAGCGATCAAAAGTTACTGATAAGAGAAGCCAGTGTGCTCCTGGGTGATGTGTGTATTCAACTCCAGGCTGACTCCTCTTATGCTAATACAGCCAATTTCCTCTTTTATTTCATTTCTGGAGCCTGAATCTGCGATCTCTGATAAGGTTCCCAAGGATACCGCCTTCACTCACAAACGGGGAGGTGGAAGGGGGAGTGGGTGATGGAGATGTGTAACTCGGAGAGAGCACTAGTGGATGAATAATTTAAAGCTCCGCCCGGAGATTCGAGGCAAAATACAGAGATAAGAGACACCACAGGGTCTTCTCTGTTTATTCAGAGCTTCATCTTCCAATGACAGCTGACCTCCAAGGTCAAGGGCATGATGGGAAATGGAACCAACAGTGGGAAAAGGTACTGCGTCCCAAAAGAAAGTAATGCTTTACTTTGCATCAAATGAGAAATTGATTTTTTTTTTAATTTAGCTACTTTTTTGTTGTTGTTCTTCAATGGAAAACTTGTGACAGAAGAAACTGCATAAGCCATCACGTACTCCCTTGATATGGGGATGCTCCTCTGAGCTCCTGGGTAACGACTTGAGCTTGACATTTTTTATTCTGTAATTTAAAGACATTTCTTAAGGTCAGAATTCAACTTTGATTTGGTCCCAAAAGTGTATATGACTTAAGACCTCAAGTGGCACACAATATCTGGGTTCAAAGGCAACTTGATCTTTCACGTCTCAGGGATAAATGCTATGTTTCCTTAGTCTTTTACAACGTTGTACAAAGAAGTTTCTTCTTCCCTCTCATTATTACATTTTTTTGGAGCCCGACATCATCCCTTTGTGGCATAACACAACATTACATACATTTAAGCTAATCAAATCTTTGTGTTTTTACTCATTTGCTGCTTAAATCCCTGGATCTAATCATTCTTTGCAGCTCAGAAAATTTGAAACCATTTGTCCCGGCTAGAACCATGTTGTTAGTTTTAGGATCTTACAAATTCTGACAGTGAGACATGCACCTTGAAGGCTCTGTTCCCCATGATCAAAACCGTCTGCTTGGTCATTCCTATTTGTTTCAATAGAACACCACCATGCCCTCTGCAGAGAGAGAGGCAAGGTCAAATGTTTCTCAGGGCTGGTTTACATTTCCCTCCTACTCTTAAACTGCTGTTTCTGCTTTCCTCTGTTTGAATGTTACCCATGTTTTCATTCCTGAGCAATCATACCTTTTATCTTTTTTAGATAAACATGAAAACATACTAAGGTCACTGCCCGGTGAGAGGTAAGAGGTGCGTGACTGCCACCCAGCCATACCAGGTCCTTTTTATTTTCTTCTTTCTCCTTCCTTGACAAACACTCCTTGAAGGTTTCTCTCAAGTGAGGACACAAGGCATGATTCACAAGCTGGCCACCTAGAGTGGGTCTACAGCTTGTCCCACAAGGGCCCCAGGAGGGTGGCGCCAGCCGGCAGGGCTTGGTTTCTAGCACGCATTTTACCCATGCCCCATCCACCACTCCTGCTCCCCACAGCATTCCTCTTTTCATATTTATAATCTAACGAGGTGTACCACATTTTATTGCTTCCTGGGTGCATTTTATGCATTTTTGCCAAGACATAAAAGAAAACCATCCAATTATCCTTGGCCTAGCCTTAAAAAAATAAAATTTTTTCTTCAGCTAAGAGGAAGAGAAACACAGATCACAGCTAATCTTGAAGGGCTTACTGATTAAAGCAGACCACGGACAATCATTATAAAAACGTTATAGAAATATAATGGTATGAGAGATTTCAAGTTAACTCAATAACAATAAACTTTTTCTGCTTACTTATTAAACAATCAGGCAGCTTGATTATGACATTGAGAAATGTTTTTCAGATAGCATTCCATGGCTCACTGAATGGGTTCTGAGACACGATGGGTCTATAGTACAGAGTAGAACTGCCTAGCAGATGTCCGAAGCTGTCATCTTTAGAAGTAGGTCTTGACCTTGCACCTTCCGGTTAGCAGCCAGGCTCCCAGCCACTGAACCTCTGGGCTCCTTTTAAAACAATTAGATTGGGTTGAGCCCCGGTGGTGTAAGTGGTTGAGTGTGGGACTGCAGCCTGCCGGCTTGGCAGTTCAAATCCAGCGGCACCAGGGTAGTGCCCATAACCACCAGAGGCAGTGATGCCCAACCCCCCCCCCAAAAAAAACCACACCAATTGGATTGCTTTCAAATTTTAATGAACAACTGAGTGTTCATCCTCTAACACTTGCATAGCATGTGCTCATTTTCTAATTATGATGTCCATAATAGTTTTTATCATCCAATAAATTTCATTCTCATCCATTTTGCTGGAACCATTTGCAAAGAACCAATTGTGAAAAATACCTATTTTGCCAAATGTTTACCAAATAATCTCTAATGAGAGCAATGCAACAGGTTACAAAAATACTTGTTTTATTCTAAAAATAAAATTTGATATGCTTTTCTGAGTTTGTGTTTCTCTTCATTTCTCTCCAAAACTGCCATTGCAAAATATTTATTTTATTTTTGTATTAAAAGTTCCCAGTGCGCAAATGCAAAATCCCAATCAGCTACTAGTGCTATTAAGGAGAAGAAAGTGCATTCGATGTCAAAAATCAAAATCAGACCAAGAAATAAACAGATGGGAGCAAGAGCAGGGTATAGTTGCCCTTAAATTATGATGTGATCTTGGTGCTGAGCCCTGGTGGCATAAGTGGTTGAGTGCAGAACTGCAGTCTGTGGGCTTGGCGGTTTAAATCCAGCTGCAGCTGGGTAGTGCCCACGACCACCAGAGGCAGTGATGCCCACAAAACAACACAAAACAAAACAAATTATGATGTGATCTCAAGTCACGTTTCAGAAAGGAGAATTTTTATTCAACAAAATAATCAGAACTTTGACTATAAGTTCACTTAATAACTAAAGTTAGACAGAAAGATAATAGGTGGAAGATAGACCATAACTCCATATTAGGAGCTGACACTCAGGTGTCATATAAGAACTATTTATAGAACTTTGAATCACAAATGTTAAAGGTCTTAAACAAGCCGGAAAGAGGCAATATAAGCATTTAAACTCTCATCTCCTATCCTATTCTTTTTCCTTTCTCTCTGCCTGTCTCTGTCTCTGTCTCTGTCTCTCTCTCTCTGTCTCTCTCTCTCTCTGTCTCTCTCTCTCTCTCTCTGTCTCTCTCTGCTTTTTTAGTTTTTTTTTTCATCCCAATGATCTTTAGTTTTATATTAGCGGGCATCCAGGAAATGTACTATGTTGTGGAAGAAGGGCTGGTTTCTACCATAAGGCACTTAAGAAAAACGTACTTCCTTCAACACAATGCCCATTCTGCAATAAAATGTAATGACATCTATAGTCTAAAATGGATGATTAGTGTCTCCATGCTAAATGTTTGCAATGAATTAAACGTTTCATCATTTCATGCACACCTCCATAGAAGTTCTCTTAGGCCTCTATCCTTATTTTTTCCTACAATAATTTTGTGGATATGATTAAGCGAACAGTGAATTCTCACCTCTAGTAACTTCAAAGGCACCAAAATTCATGGTCTTAAGCATATCCCTGTTTTTCAGATACATCTTGACTTCACATCTAGAAATAATTCAAATTATTTTATTCATAATCAATGTTCTCAAACACGGGTTAAATGATTTAGTACATAGGCATAACAATGCTGAAATAAGATAGGTAATCACAGGGCATGAGCAACAACCAAAATATTAATCTTGCCACTCACCATGAGAACAATCACATATGAATAGATATATAACTATAAATTCTGATGGTCTTCACCTAAATTCAGGGTTGTCGCTGGGTGGACAGAGAAGTCCAAGCATCAATGGAATACTATTTGCATTTCTTAGGATATGAGTATGTGGGTAGAGTATAACTGTGTGGAATATTTTACTTGACCTGTGGGAATATTGGCCGTTGGGTGTTTTGTCATTGAATTAAGAAGAACTGCATTTCTTTCTGCTATTATCCTGTGGAAATGAATCTGTATGTCTGTGCTATGCCCTGCTATACTTCCCTTCTGCGCATTAATCCAGACAGAAAACCTAGTCTGTGGGGGTAGTCTCCTTCTTCTCTTGACTCTGGATTTTGTTTCAGATTTGGAAATTGATCTAATGTAAAAGTTTAACTTTCAAGGTCACTTCACTGAAGTATTTTTTTCCTAAATCCACTTAACAATATTAAAATGCTAACCATACATACATTTTATTTAAAATCTTGTAGTTAATTATTATACTAGTGCATTTTTATCATTTGTATCATGACTAATTTGCATATGGTTTTATACAACATTACACCTAATTTAGGATTGAATTTATGTCCTATTGCACTTGGGGAAACTAAATAAACACATTTTTGAATCATTCTATTATTTGTAACTTTTATCTATTTTCCTTATTCAATTTGGCTCTCGTGATATGTATTAGTTACAATACCCTTTGTAGATGTTAATGAAATTTTAGGAAAATTTATCATATATGTGTATAATATGTGCATGTATATGTGGATATGGCTTCAAAAATTCTTGGAGAAATGAATTAAACTATAAGTTTTTTCTCACAGATTTTTGAAGTTCATATATATTTGCATATATATTTTTCACCCATTCAGGTGAACTCCACTTCTTATATATCATTGCTTTCTTTCGTATGGAAAGAAAATTCATACTGTGATTTAAAATAAACATTTTTTCTGTGAGAATTCATTTGTTTCTTTCTGTTAACTAATACTTTTGTTTTGGCATTTTATGGAGGAGAAAGATTAGCAGATACTGACAGCTCTACTACTTAAAATCCTCAAAATAACTAAACTTTTTCCAACTTCAAAACCAAGTAATGATTTCAGAATCAACTTCTTGTGATTAAAATTTAGTCATTATCTAAACCTAGTAATACTTTAAACTTCTAAATGCAATCATAATTCATGACCACATGTCTCCAAACTTATTTTGATTTATTTCTATATTTGATAGGAGATAATGTGGGAAAATATTCTTAATTTATTTTTTAATCTAAATATGTTTTAGCCATCTTTCAATAGACGGTGTGAAAAAAAACAAACTTCCTCTACTAAACAGACAGCACCTCTCTTTTCTGAACACTGATATTCATAGGGTTTAATTTTCTTATATATTATGTTTTATCCAATTTTGTTATGCACTGGACTCCCACTAGCCTTTTAACAGAAAAGGTTGCTAGCTGAGTTTGACACTTGGATTAGACCTCCAGAGACACCCTGTCAATCCTTACCTGGAAAAGCAATCCTCTGTGTCCGGTGTTGTCCCCATGCTTCCTTTTTACCTCCCCCCGAGGATTCCACGTGTGTATCACGCTCACATTTCGATGTCTTTAATTTATCAACTTTCTGAAACAAAAATACATGAAATTCAAATGATGTTTGCTGAAATTCAGAACATATTCTAAAATATGTTTCCTGATAAGTGTGAGAAGTGTTTAGAATACTTGGAAAGTAGGTTGTAAATATATCTTATTGAGCATTATTATAACATTAATATAACAGTTTTTATAACAATATAAAACAATTATAGTAAGATATTTCAAAAGCTTTCCATGAATCTGCATATTTATGTTTTTGAAGGTTGGATTTTCTGGGAAAAGACAATATTAAAATTTCAAATCATGTACTTGACAGCAAATAACTATAAAGTGACAGCAGTACAGTGGGAAAATGTGAGATGATTTTCACATCAAATTTCCAAAAATATGTTTGCCATGTTTAAATGCAATGCATGATCAAATAATACCACCTTTTGAAAACAACCATAACTGTGGAAAAGCAAAGTGACTTTAAAAAAATGTATACCAAGGTATATAAACAAGAGCTTGAAAAGGTCATCTTCTGTCTTTGGAATCTTTTACTCAGCAAAACAGCTTTATTTGGCATCTCTTCTTTGGAAAACCTTCCATGTTAAATTATATAATGAGGCAAATAAGTAATAGAAGAGAACATGAAATGAGCCACACACACAAATTGAAAACCAAGTATACAAAATACAGTGTGTGGAGGTCCAGTTCAAGGTTTCTTTGAACGTCACTGATCCTAAAACTTTGAACCAGTATGAAGAGACATAAAATGGCAGATATAAAAAAAGAACATTAATAATAAGAAAAGGTCAGCCAATATTACTTTCATCCATATTCTCTGTACCTGTGTGTGTTTTTCTTTCCTTTGCACACTCCAATGCCTTACTGAGTTGGTGTCATATCCTGTGTAACCGCATGGTGCATTTTTTTATTTGATGCCATGAGATGCAAGACCGACACTGATTTCACAGAAGAGATAGGGATTCATAACAAAGGACCTAAAATTAGGGTGTTCTTCTCCCTATCGGCATTGAAATTACAGATGGTACTCAATTTTCAAAACAAAATTATCTGTAGTTTAATTTGATCCTGAAGTATGTGTAGAGGTTGAAATTTAAGTTCACTGATAAAGTAAGTTCTTGTGGATGAAATTTATAAGATGAAAAGACAGATAAAAATTTCAGGATAATATCAGTGCAATACTAACACAGACAGGTAGGAATGGCAATGCCAATAGGACAGAATAATGAATGTAAGGAAAGCACTAGCCTCATCTCTCTTACCTGGAATAGCACTCCCTTTCCTTAGCATTATGGTGGTCCGATCTCCTAGCTTGTATTATGCTGTTGTCTTGTTCAGAAAAATAGTTAATAATGGCAGCACATTGTGGTATGGTAGGGATGGACACGGATTTTTTTTCCATGTTGCTTATGAGTTGATGGAGATAGCATGAAGATAGAGAACAAAGAGCAGAGTAAGCATGGCTCAATAACTCTATTCTAAATTAAGAGTCTATGTCTCAACTTCAAAGAGGTAAAAAATGAACAAGGGGACCCATCTGGGGCCCATCTAGTTAGGCATTAAGACTTCCCCAGACTGTGTGGACACTGACTCTTCTGACAGGAACAATGTAGGTCTAGTTGCGGAGTGTTGAGAATGGAAACTAAGTGGCAATGAGAGTCATCAAATAAGATATTTCCTTTATCGGTTTCCCTGCTAACATGCTAGCCTTTGAATACTAGAATATGTGTCTGCACTCACCTGTTAGCAGTAGAAGAGAAATACTCATAAAACTATCAAAAGTTTTCTATCTGCATTTAATGAGTCTTTCTAGTTTTCTCAAATCACTTGACAGTTGCAGAATATTCCCAAAACTTTGGGGGAGATGACATGTTCGCTATCATCTCATTACTGCCATTTAAAAAAATGCTTGTAAAAAAATACTTGTGAACTATATAGGTGATACAAGGATACAAGGAGAACCGTTTTTCAGGAAAACAACTGAGGCTTAGATAATTTATCAATTTTCTCTTCAACAAGTCTTAATGCAGGAATTTATCATTGTGCCTCTGACCAGACATTCTTCTTTTTCTCAGTTTACTCCTCTAGAGATTTTCTTTTAAAATTTCAGCTTTCGTTTTCATCACTACTCATATATGATGCACAGTAAAATGATGCTCCAGACAGGTTAAATTATTTAATTTGCCATATACCTATGCAGATAGTTACTGTGCTTTGATGCAAGGATGATGTCATATTGTTTATATTTTGTTCTTTGCAAGCAGTGGATATTTAACTTACAAATATGTAGCTAGTGTAAATATTTGCTGTACTAGATTAGCATCTTACAATAAATGTGATTATTTTTAATATATATTTTATTGGGAACTCTTACAACAATCAATACATCATTCATATTAAGCATATTTGTACATATTTTGCCACATTCATCTACATTATCTACTTAAATCCCTCCAGCATAAGCTCCTCTTCCCCTCTTTCCTCTACTTCTTTATTTTTTTTAACTCCAACTACCCATATTTCCCCTTCCCCTTACTTCTCCCCCATGAACTTCCAATAATTTGCAAAAGTGATTCTTAAAAGGTTTAACTAAATTAAGATCCTAACTAGAATCTACAAAAACATAATTCACCTCATATCCTATAGTCATAAATGTAGGCACAAAGAGTATAATCACACTTGAAGAGAAGAACAACTTGTGTTTATCAGCAATGGTTATGGTAAGATGTTATTTATAAAGAAAACAAAAGCACCCGTATGAACCTATTTTTTAACACCATTCATACTAACCCTGCTTTCATCAATATGATTTTATGGACATGATTCATTCTCTCTTCATTCCCGGCTTTGTGGTTTGGTTGGTTGGTTGGTTGGTTGATTTTCTTCCCTGTAGAGGACATTGAACATTGAGGAAGGCAAGAACCATCTTCTTGGATTAACTTCTCTTCTCTCACACATACCCTATAGAAAGCATTCTCTCATGCTGCATTTGTTTAACAATTATGCAAATTACTTACATACTATTATCTTTCACTTTCTTAATTGTGTCCCCATGTAATTAAACTAATGCCTAATGTCTAGCCTGTACAATACTGTCTACTCCAGAGACATTGATCATTATTATTTATTTCTGAGGACGATATTCATTGTCAGGGTCACAGTAGGTACTCTGCAAATGCTTGATGAAAATCTTGTTTGTGCAAATGAATGAACCAATAAAGAAGCAGGATATATAAGACTATATGTATGGAGAGAAAAAAATGTTAAAAAAACCACTGTAGAGCAGTGAGTGTTGTTAATTACCTTAGCCCTGGCTGGATTGCATTAAGAGGAGGAGGCTGGGGTGCGTTAGGATCAGGAGAGGGATTGTTTCCTAATTTGATATGAGCATCAGCAAGCAAGGAAGGAGACTCTGCTTAATTAGTGGTGGAGGATTGAAAGGGACATTACTGGATATCTAAAGATAGGGAGACCCAGCTCTATAAACTCACAGACTCTTTGAATTGCTGAAAATTATTCATATTGTGGGGAAAGGGATGAGCAAGAGACTGTTCTCCTTCTTCATTCTGGGAATTAAATATCTAACAACAATTCTCATTCAAGTTGAGGAGTTTGCAGCTTTCTATTTTCATAAGCTTATTTTTAAATTAAGACACAATTGCAAATTATTTCTACCGTATGTACTATTTAGCACTGCACATTGTGTTTCTGTTCAGAGAAAAGTTAAAGACAACATATATTTTAAGTGTGTTATGCTTTCAATGAGAAAGGAAAGAACGCTAATCCTTATTAACACTACTCAGCTTCACTGTCAGCATCGTCTTCCTCTGTGAGTGTTCCTGAATTGGTGTGCCTTATTTATTATTAGCTTACAACTAACTACAATCCTAAAAAAGATTTTGTCATATTTGCAGAGAGCTACACGGTGAACAAATATAAACGGTAAAATACTTAAAGGAACAAGTGTGTTCTGGGCCACAGTGATTGGTCCACGCAGAAACAGCCTAACTCGTGTTTTTGTTTGATGAGGTCAAGTGGGTGGCAATTTTCTTTCTCCCCACGAGTGAGGAAAGTCGTATTTGTGGTTTGACACTCCTTCCAGATGTATATGAAGTCACACATCAGCCAGAAAGAGGCTTCCTTCAGAACAATATTGCAGGTGGCAATGGCACGTCACAAGCAATTTGAAGATGGGTGCATGGAACAAAAACGACAATCTCCAGCCCAGAGGAAGGCTAAGCTTTCTTCTGAGCCAGTGATCCTGAATAAACCCATGGTTTTTGCAATTGGTCATTCTAGATAGGGGTGATGAAATATGTTACATTTTTGAAACTTCTGAAAGCAAATTTTGCAAAGATATGTACTTAACATCAATCAGATTTAGCAGAGTGATTGAGTCATGAACTGTAACTTTCATTTTTTATTTTCCCTTCTATACCATCCCCACAACAGCTAAAAATTAAGTACTTACATGAATGTATCAATATGATGTCCCACATTTATGGGCACTTTAAAAATACTATAAGTTAACTATATAAATAAAGTTAAACTTCTACTGTATTTGCATATGCATGGTATGGATTTTGGTATGAATTTTGCTTGCAGTACTTTGTTAATTTTGTCAACTCACATGGAAATATTACATGGTTGTAATATACAGCAGAGTAGTACAGTATTCATTTTATAACTATCACATTATATCACTGATAACTTAAAAGGAAAAAGCACAAGAAAGTCAAGTTTCTTTGAAATTGAGAAAATCAAAATTCTTTCAAACATGAGGAAAAATATCAACATCTAAAAATATTGTCTTGGGCTTTAATATATAAAATAGTTTTTAAAAAGTAGTTTTAATTTCTCATGGATTTCCCTTTTAGTTCACATGCAACATCCTTTTATTTTGGTCCAGATTTCTTGAGGAAATTAAATGGGCAGACAGGGAATAGGCCATATCAGGAGACTGAGATGCAATGAAAGTCTCCAGATAAAAAACAATTAAGGATATTAAATTGATTAAAACAGATCAAAGGGAGTTAAAATAAAATAAATAAAGAAAAACAATATTCCCAAGGACAAATACTTGGGGAATGAATCACAATCACCCTAGAGAGAAGAGAGTGGGTGGCTCCATGACACAAGAATTTGGCATTGCCAAATCTCAAATAAATTTGCTTCAAGTGTTTCCAAGTAAGTTAAAAATCTAATCTTGAACTTACCAGAGGAGATATGTTTTCTTTGTGTGTCTCTCTGTTGGTCTCTATCTCTGTCTCTTTCTCTCTGCATCCCTCTGTCTTTGTCTCTCAAACACACACACACACACACACACACGTATTTCTAAGACAAGAGCAAATAATGCTGTTTATATAATCAATTTCTATCATACAGAGAATTAGTGGTGGAAAGGTACTAAAACTTAAGGTACCATTGATGGTGTATGTCTGAATTGAAAAAATTAAATGTGCTGTATTATTGCTAGTTGATTCAACTTTCTTATTTATCTCATAACTACACAAAACCATTCCTCATGAGGACATTTAGAACTTGCTTTGTCAACCTAACAGCCAGTGCACTACTGGCCAACTGTTTCCATCTCGGTCTGGTTTTCTCGATGACTGACCTGAGTCCATGAATTGCTGTTCTTATTAGTATTTTTTAAGTGAAGAGGTCAATGCTGAAACAAAATCCTAATGAAAGGAGCAGGCGACTATTGCCCATACAAAGCTGTGCTGATAATGGACAGTGTGTGAAATAAAGATGGATCCAGGTAGATATGGGGATAACCCAGAAAGCACCTTGTTCCAAATGCTGCCCTCTGTGCTCAGGCACTCTCCACATCCCTTGAAGTATAGCCCTAGGGTGAGATGCCTGCTTCCCTGGAGCTCATGCCCCACGTAACTGGGCGTATTATTCTCCAGAACCTACAATGTACCTTAACTTTTCTAAGGTTGATTGAATTTTGGTATTTCAATGAGGCTCACGGGGATTCTAGATTTTCTCTAGGCTTTGTTGTAAGGTATCCCCCAGAAGGGAACATAATACCCTGCCCAGTGTGACATTCTTGTGTGGCTGACCAGTGTATGGCAAGGAGATGAACAGATGATTGTCTATTAAGCCTAAATGATATACATGTAACATATATATATAAAGAGAAAATATATTAACATTTACGTTTTTAAGCATACTACTTATATCTATTGAAGAAGAGTTCTTTGTACTGAAGAATATCCTGGATCTAGTCAATTCTGGGTAAATTCAACAGTTGAAGTATCTAGTAATTATTGAAGAAGAAAGTAAGTTTTAATAATACTATCCATATTTAAAATTTTGCTTTTAGGCAGTCTTGAATTTCCCAGACTCATCTAATTAGTTATTTAGCAAAGTTGATAAATTTTTCTATAACCATTTCTCTGGTATTTTGTTGTTGTTGTTGTTGTTGTTAAGGTCCTGTCCTAGAATGGATGGAGCTACTGGGACATGTCAGACATGCTAGAATAAGTTACTCTTGTACTGAATAAGCAGCTCTAATAAGAATTTTAACTTACAAGTGCATTTTCTTTCATTGCCACTCTCCCCAAATCGGCCCTGTACCTTGCCTCTGGTAAGGTTGGTTCTACCCATCTGTACATCTTTGACATTCTTCATCCTGCTCCTACCCCAATTATGTCACAAGTAGCTTTTTAAATACTTTTTTCTTCTTTATTTTTTCGACTCTCTCTTTTGGGCACTAGCACCCTTGGCATTTTGATCCCTGCTAGAACATGCTGTATGTATCGAAAGTGTGATATTTTTTGAATCAGTGCTGATGACATGATCTCTGAGAGTCCATCTTCGGGATTTGAAGATGGGTGCAAACTCTGGCCCTGATCCTTGCCCTTGAGTACCTGGCTTCACATCAGTGCCCTGGAGTCAGCAATGGTTCATAATCTCACATAGTGATCAATTTAAGTTTACACTTGATACCCTTTTGCAAGAAATTGCTTTATCAAATTCATAGGCCTATGTGGCTCCTTTCTGGCACAAACTCATTTTTTGATTGAACTGATTGCTTTCTTAAAGTTTACTTAGAGCTTATGGAGGTTTGCTCTGTGACAGCCCGATTAGTGTTAGAGCAAAATAATTCAAGATGTCCTCTTCAGCTCTTTTAATTGCAAAACCTTTGTTCGAGTACCTCCATAAATAACTTCCTCCTTTGTAACTTTTGGTAACTGAATGAGCCCCGATGAAGAGCATATCATTTTAGTTCTCTGGGCTGCTTTTGAATTCTTAAGGCTTTGAACTTTGGAGTTCTTCAATAATAAACTTCAGTATACGTTGAAAAGTTTGAGGAAAGATAGAATTAAAAGATAATGGAACATGTCCACAGAACTTTGAAGCCCTCTTTTATTTAGACAGTAAATCTCTTTTCACTCTCTGTCATCTTTCCCAAGTTTCAAGGGTTTCTTATTAAAGGAAACACACTACCCAATAGTCCCTCCATTAACCATTAGCTTTACAGAGTGGCACAGGTAATCTACTTCTCCTACGTTGGAAGTATGATCCTTTCAGAAACACTTTACCAAGGAATGATTTCATTGACAAAGGGTTTAATAATTTATTTCTTTATCAGTTATTTTCCATGAGATCTAGAGGTTTTTTATCAGCATGAATTAAGTAGATGGGCATTTAAGAAAAAGATTAAAATGGAGGAAGGAAAGCAAAATAGAAATCTCAAGCATGATCATGAAGTAACATGGAACAGTAGCAGAAAATGGTTGGCAATAAGAGGACAAAGTCAACAAAACATAGGTGGTACTGAACAGCTGACCTAACCCAAACCCACTGCTATCTAGGAGATTCCTACCCAGAGCACTTCTAGAAGATAGGGTAAAATTGCTCTACAGAATGTCCAAGCTGATTACCTTAACGTACTTTGTGTTTGTCAGCAGCAACATGGTTAATGCACTGATCCTGAACGATCTACAGCCATCTGTAAATCTCATTTAATTTTATTACTGTTGTTACTGTAC
The DNA here is from genome assembly GCA_004026705.1 of Nesogale talazaci. NCBI lineage: Eukaryota > Metazoa > Chordata > Mammalia > Afrosoricida > Tenrecidae > Nesogale > Nesogale talazaci. The sequence goes on along the minus strand of PVJH01005974.1, from coordinate 83,310 downwards.
CTATCCACCTTGCTTCCAGAATTGCCCCTGCTGTACCTAGCTAGTAAGGTACTGTGCATCATTGTCATTTTACTTATTTCTCAGTATAGATTATTAGGTGCTTTTACAGAGGACATGCTGGTACTCTTCCAAACTAACTCAGCGAGTCAACTTTCAAGTTAAATTTAACCCAGGTTAGAAGTGTGTCTTCTTTCCACTATGGCAGAAAGATCACAAAGGCATTTTTGTTAACTTCTTTTACCAGTTTTAATATTTTGGGCTTATTCCTCTTTTCTTAATAACTCTTCCTAATAACCCAGGGAAGTGAATGAGTTTTATAATTGCCCTTGACATCTTAACAAAATTTAAGGTTAAAGGATCTGAAATCTGCTATCTTTTGCCATGAATTAAAATGACTTTTTCATCTATATCTTCAGAAGATGAAGAAATTTAGAAGAACACTAGAGACCCCCACAAGACTGAGACTCCTGTTTTTCCTCATCAAAAATCTCTGCAGCTCCAATTGCCATGTTGGTCCAGGCTGCTCCAGGAGACAGTGAGAAATAATTGAAATCACGTGTACGGAGGTGAATTTTAATTGGACAAGGGAGATGAGTATGTTTTTGTGTTTCCATGTTAGATTTCATGGCTAAATTGGGATTAAAAGGCATTGGTTTAATTTACTGAATTTTAGTCATTAGTGCTTAGATGAGGAAAGTATCTTCGGTAACAACAAGCTACCTCTGAAGCCTGGCATCAGAACATGTAGCTATTTGCCTTGTTGATGTGTGCAGAAGCCAGAACTGTTAATTAGGCAGAACGAGAATGCTTGGAGCAAGGACTGTGACAGTTGTTCCGTTCCAGTGCTCACTCCCTGCCAGGTAAAAGGAAGGATGAGCATGACATGTGTCCTGTTTTGCAGAGTTGGTGTCCTAAGAACCCGTGTTGTCGTGCTACTTCTTTAACCCACCCACTGGGCAAGAATATATATCCGACTGGAGTGTTGAGATTCTGAAAGCTACAGCCTAAGTTATAAAGACTTTCAGAAAGGGTCCTCTCAAAACGCACAAATTAGAAGTGACTGTTGAAAGCACTGATATTTCAAGACTTGGCATGTGAGGACTTATGCACAGTGAGTGAACCTTGATTTAAGATTGTAAAAGATGTGAAATTCATTTTCTGTGCAAAGGATTATTTAGAACCACCCAAAGAATCACATCTAGGGTCATAGTGTATAGTTGTTCCCTACAAGAGACTCCACACCGTTATAAATGGTTGTTCCCATTTACTCCATGCAGTCCTGGTGACAGGCTTCCTAAAGTTTTCCCGAAGCAGTGTCTTCTGTTATCGAAGGAAATTCTGTAATAAGCAGCAAATCAACAAGTATAAAAGTGTCTACAGAAAAAACATGTGTTTACTAAATCACACTAGAATGGTAAATATGAACATACTACCCGATCGATGATTTCACTGATTAGTCACCCTAACAGCAAGATTTCAGCAATGTCTATCTCAATAACAATCTATGAATGTGATCATATATTTACAAAGAAATTTTAACAAAAAGAATGTCCAGAAGCTTCTAGATTAATTCTTGACCCAAACATAGTGCAAAATTATTCTTTTCATTTAAAAAAATGAGTAAAAGAATCACTGAAGGTTAAAAATACAATGTGTAGTCTAGTTTTCTCAGTTTCTCCTTGACCTAAGCACAATTGCTGACTATAACCTCGCAGGGACCATGGCTCCTTGTAAACGTGCGCTTTGTACAGAGACTCATTTTATACTCAGTGAGGCATATGTAAAGGGGTCCTTATAGCACTTGGTACCGTTTTTATCTTACTTGCAGTTCTATCTGGCATGTGTTGGCATCCTTATTTTGAGTCTATCTCTCTTGTAAAAGTCAAGATTTGTATTACCCAGATATTACACCATAGTATCTCATCTTAATATCTATCCTGAGTAACACAGCTTCTGATGCAAGGTAGATGATCATTTACTAATTTTTAAAAATGAGTGATACATGAATACATAAATACATGAACATTCTAGATCTTCAAAAGTTTGTGGAGTTACATCAAAAAATCTCAACATCACATATTCCTGTTCAGTACCTTTACATAAACATAATCTATTCTTACCAATTCATAGAATTATATCTCACACACATGATTAAGCACAGATAAGTGAATGAAGCAATGAAAAGACCTTACTGCACAATCCTAGAAAAGGTTTCCTGCGGCAATAAGACAAAATTGGGCATGTGCACAAATGAGGGGAGTCTTACTTATTGTCTCGTAATAATCGTCTCTCCCCACTCACCCTTGAAAACATGCTCACTTTGTTTGAAGGCTCAATGAGCTACATATTTAAAATTTTCACATTATCTGGAATGTAAAGATGTCCTATGTGATAAGATTCTATCCAATGAAATCTAGTCAGAGTGTGTGTGATAAGACTCTATCCAATGAAATCTAGTCAGAGTGTGTGGGAAGGCCATCTGTCCTGAAATAAAAAGGTAAACCTTCTTTGGGGAAATCTCTTCAGTCATTAGTCTTTATTCTTTTGTAATCCATAACCCACCTACATAACTTTGTCTAAGATTTACACCATTTTACAGCCGTGAAGTGACAAGCATGTGAGACAAATACTAGAGGGGGGAGAGAAGGTGGGGTAGAAAGGGAGAACAGATCACAAGAATTTACATATAACCTCCTCCCTGGGGGGATGCCCAAAGGAGAAGTAAGTGAAGGGAGACTCGGATGGTGTAAGTTATGACAAAATAATAATAATTTATAAATTATTGAGGACTTATGTGGGAGGAGGGAAGGAAGGGAAAATGAAGAGTGGATACCAGGGAAAACAAGTGTTTTGAGAATGATGAGGGAAACAAATGTACAGAAGTGCTTGACATAATGGATGCTTGTGTGGATTGTAAAAAGAGCAGTATGAGCTTCTAATAAAATGATTTAATAAAAAAAGTAAGATAGCAAAAGAGGGAAGATAAAGACGGTCTGGGTTATTTTGCTATTTGTGAGCCATTTCATCACCTATAGTTATATTGCTCTTGTATTTCTTATTTTGTATCACAAATTATGTCCTGTCTCATAAAGTTACTAGTGTTGGACCATCTGAATCCAAGTAAATAGCTAGCAGACTTATGGAAATTTAGTGCAATGATGTTTCACTATAAGTAAAACACATAATAATAAAGCATCAAATTTACCAAAAAAAAAGAGTATTTTTTTTTCATTTTAAAGTAATTCGGACTATGATTTTCTTATTTTTAAAATGTCCATCATTTTTTTGGTATTGACAAGGATTTTGTTTTCCTTGGACCCAAAATCAAATATATTTTAATCCAATTTAAAAACATTTATCTTTAGGTTAAAATGCTTTCTTTCCAGTTTCATTTTACACTACTAATTCAAGACAAAACTTTCAGGATATGTATAGATTTTTCCAGGGTTTTAGTCCTGTTCCATAACGTTTAAGCCCAGGAGTATTCAAATCATACATTACATAAACAAGATGGCAGTAATTGACAACTCTATGAGATAATATATATGTACATTTACACCACTATGTTCAGCATATGTATAAAATACAACTAAAAAAGAAACATCTACATAGTTGGTAAAATAGCACGTGTCTCTTATGATGACTCTTGATTTCCAGTATATAATTTTCATGTACATGGAAGAAATTTTAGACTTTCAAGATGACAAAATCTGGATCTGAAATGAAAAGAAAAACATAAGCACTTCTCTTATCAGAAGCATAGGTAAGGACAGCTACAAACACTGCAAAATCAGATATCAGCATTTTCTAAGAAATGAATGAAAATGCCTGTAAAAGCAGATAGTTAAAACAGATGTTTACTACGGCTCACTCTCATTTCCTAGTCCAGCAAACCTAATCCAATTCCTCTCCTTTCTCTTTCACCCTGTCACGTGCCAGAAAACCTATTGACGTTTCCAGAGAAAGGAAAACATGTCATTTGGTGATTTCTGAAGTGACTTTGGTAACACCTACCCTGTAATATCCAGTCTTTCAGGTGTAAGAGTTGACATATAGATCAACATATATCATCAGGACATGCTGGCTATGATAAAGGTGAAGTCACAGTCATGCGCTATCTGACAATTAATCTAGTCAAAGTTTACTTGGCTCGAGAGTTTCAAGGAAGAGGAAAGGTCATTGATCCACCCAATTGTTAACTTGCCTTGTGATGTATCTTTATAGGGACAATACGCCAGAATTCTTCTCTTTCCATTTCTAATTGCCAGAAGCGCAATCATTTCAAGGTATTGGATTTAAAATAAAACATAAAAGATTTTACTAAACTCAATTGATCTTCCAAAGACAGAAATGCTATGTGCTATAGCATCGATCCTTTTAAAATAACTATCTTCTGAGATCTTATTTGTAGTCACTAACATACCATAAGATAAAAGAGCTAAATAGAAAATGTCTAAGTGCAGCTCAAGAAGACAAAATACAATACTATAATGAAAACAACAACCTGAGACAGACAGATGCCCTAACCTTGCTTGATGGAAATGAAGAGGACTGGATGCCCTTGCTGATGAAAATCAAAATTGAAGTCTTCAGAGTGGATAACCAGTCAACGTGAAGAAGACCCAAGTCCCTACAATTTGACAAGTAGGTGACCATGATAAATGAAGAAAAGTTTGCAGTTTTCAGGAATTTCATCTTGCTTAGAGCCACAATCCAAGCTCATGGAAGCCGACGTCAAAGGAAAGATCAGACAGAACATTGCATTGGGTGAATCGACTCCAAAAAGACCTCTTAAGAGTGTTGAAAATCAAGGAACTCACTTTGAGGACTAAGACACACTTCATGTATGTCATTGTATTTTCAATGGTCTCATATACATGTGAAAGTTGAACATTAAATAAAGAAGACTGAAGAAGAGTTGATTCGTTTGAATTATGGTTCTCGTGCAGAATATTAAAGAAACCCCAAAATGTAGAAATCTGTCTTGGAAGAAGGACAGCTAGGATGTTCCTTAAAAGCTAGGGTGGTAAGACTTTATCTCATGTGTTGTGGACATGTTGTCAAGAGAGACCAGTCGGTGGACACAGACATCGTGCTTGGGAAAAGAGTGGGGCAGTGAAAGGCAGGATAGCCCTCAATAAGATGAATGAACAGACTGAGTACAACAATGGGCACAAACATAACAACATTTGTGAGGGTGGTAAAGAACTGGGATGTGCTGTCCATAGAATCACTGTAAGTTGGATCCTAGTCAACGACACTTAGCACAACCTAAAAATAGACTTATAGAAGCCAAGCTAAAGTTAAGAACACACTCTACATATGGCAAATCAAGAGAATTGAAGAAAAAACAAGTCAAGCTTTGAGTTGAAATTGTGAACTCCAAAGGCAACATATTGAATGATGTAAAAAGCATTAGCAGACAAGAGAAGGAACACACAGAGACATACACCAACAGGAAATAGCTGGAAGTCAATCATTACAAGAGGAAGTATATGATTAAGTCCTAACGATACTGGAGGAAGAAGACTAAGCTGCACTGAAGACATTGTCATCATACAACATTCCAGAAACTTACACAATACCAATTGCAATGTTTCAACAAACTGATGAAGCACATTGGAGTATTCACTTATCTATATCAAGAAACTGATATAGAAGTGATATGGAAGACAGCTCCCTAGCCAATTAACTGGAAGAGATCCATATTTATACCCATTACAAAGAGAGGTGGCCTCCCAGAATGTGGAAATCATTCAACAGTATCTTGAATATCATACGCAATAAAAGCTTTGCTAATGTAATTCAACCATGCTTGCAGTAGTACATTGACGGTGAGCTGCCAGAAATCAAAGTGAGATTCAGAAGAGGATGCAGTGCAAAAACTATTACTGCTCATGTTAAATGGATCTTATCTGAAAGCAGAGGATGTCAGAAAGATGATTGCCTATGTATTAGGGACTATGCAAGGCACCCAACTGTGTGGGTCATAACAAACTCTGGGTAACACTAAGAAAAATGGGAATTTCAAAACACTTCATTGTGCTCATGTGGAATCTGTACATGAACCAGAACAAGGGAATATTCCATGGTTTAAAGTTAGAAATGTTGTGTATCAGGGTTTTATAATTTCATTGTAATAACTCAAAAGCTACAGCGAATGAATAATCAGAAACACTGGACTAGATGAAGAAAAATATGGTGTCAGGTGTTGAGGAAGATTGATGCTTACTAACAACCTACGATATCAAGATGATACAATTCTGTTTGTTGAAAGTGAAGAGGACTTGAAATATTTGCTGATGAAGATTAAGGACCACTACCTTTAGAATGGATTTTCAAAATAACAGAAACCAAGCAAACACAACATTAAGAATTGGAGCAGTACACAGCACATAATAAAGAAGAAGATCAAAGTGGCCTAGGATTTCAATTTACTGGGATCCATAGTCAAAGTTTTTCAAAGCAGCAGTCGGGAGACCAAGAGACATTTCATTTAAAAGAGTTGCTGCCCTAGAGCACTTCCAACTGCTAAAGAGGAAGGATGTCACAGGGAAAACTAAAGTGCCCTTGTCTTGCACCAGAGTATTTTCAGCTACCTTGTGTGCAAGTCCAATCAGACAATAAATAGAGGGGTTTGCAGAGGTATTGATGCTTTTGTATTACGATGTTGGGGTAGAATATTGAAAATACATTTAGCTGTCAGAAGAGAACACAAATTTGGATTTTGAAGCTATCCACCTGGATAGCTCCTTAGAAGGAAAGACAATGAGACTTCATGGCACATACTTCAGACATATCTCCAGGAGAGACCAGTCATTCTTGGGAGAGGAGCAATTAAAAAATAGGAAGATTCTCAACAAAGTAGATTGATACCATGGCTCCAACCATTAGCTCAAACAAGAATTGTGAGGTTGGTGCAGGACCAGACAGTGTTATGTTTTGTTGTTTAGGCAGCTAACAGCAGCAATATAGAATTCAGTATGTTTAAATTAAAAATCTTGCTTCATTCAAAAAATAGCATGCATAGCCCATTGTGGATCTTTGGCTCTGATGTGCTCGTGATTTTAACTTTTACTTATAATAGTTTCTCTTTTCTTACACATAAAGTAAAAGGTTTTCAATGATCAATTTTTAAGTAAAGGAACATTTTTCATTGACCAAAACAATATGTTGCATCATTGATTTCGTATGAAACATTTGATGACCATAAAATGCATGCACACATGCACATATAAGTCCATTTGTGTGTATAACATATAAAATACTGAAACTCACTGCCACCCAGTCCATTTTGACTCAGAGTTTTACTCGATGGAAGGAGTAAAATTGCAACCGCCCCCCCACCCCCATGGATTTCCAACACTGTAAACTGTCAATCTTTCCAGTAGAAAAGGCCTCACCTTTCTTCTGCGAAGTGGCTAGGGGTTGAGAATGACTGGCCTTGCCCCATCAGCAGCCCAGTATTTTGCCTACTACATCACCAGGGCTCCCTGGACATAAAAGAATTTCTACAAAAACACAAAAACTTTATTACATAAAAATATCAACCTGTGAAGCTTTTATAACTGGGCTTATCCTCTAAGAATATAGGCAATGTTTCCATATCTCTAACTTCTTCCCCATACTCTTCTATTTCATAACATCAAAACAGCAATTTTGTCATTATTGAGGATCTTACATTAGGTTGCTTCTAAATGGTTTTTGAGTGTGGGTTACTAAAAGCAGTCTGAAGGGGCCATATCACAGCTGCAGAGTAAAGAGGGTAAGGATAGCCATCTACATTCATATAGGAAATTCTTGATTCCTTTGAAGAATGGACATGAATTGTCATGAAGCAAAACAAATTTAACACAATCCCCTTGTCCTTTTCTTCCTCAGTGCAATTTTCAATTTTATTAAGACTTCTACCTAATAAGCCCCTGCAATTGTTCTTAATTTCTTAAAAAATCTATCAAGGCGAACCACTTGGGAATCCCTAAACAATTGCCAGAAGCTTCTGAGAGGCCCTCTCTTCTTGGTATTTAACAGGTCTAGCAGGTCAACTTGACAGCCACTATTTTGGTTGGAAATTTTGCTCAAATGAGTCTATGGCAAGGATATTACAGAGAAAGCTGTTCATAACCATCCACTGGTCACAAAGCATGGAACAAAGCCATGGATACATAAACTGGAACTACAGTAGCAATACCTTTAATCAGATCTCATAATTTGTGTGCATGAGGGTATGCGTAAACGTATAAGTATATCTAACATACCAACATTGAAAAGGTTAGCACAGGCCTGGGAAGTATTCCTTCTGCTGGTTTATCAGTAATGGCTCACTGGCACCCATCAGAAGCTAGATTACTGTATGCCTTGCAGTGAATACATAGTGTCATGCAGTCTTTTGTTTTCTCAACTCATTTTTAGAATTTCCCCCATATTATTAAATTTAATCACTGTTAAACTTGAAAGACATAGCACATTTGAATTTACTTTCTTTCTTAGAAAAAGGAGGGAATAGACTCATCGAGTCATCAGTAGTACAGATACGCTGTTCTCAACACCACCATACCAGGGTTTTCAAAAACAAGACTTGCAAATTCTCATTTCTACCAAGCCAGGATCTAGAGTTTGTTTTCTGGTTGGCAAACAAGCAAATTGTCTATATGCAGGTCCATTAGACAGAGCAAGAAAATCATAATTGACATTTATTTCCAAGGATGGTACTTCTGGACCAGGTGGTAAAGCCCTTAAGGGTAGGCATTATCTCTTTAAGCCAGTACAGAAAATATTTGGTGTACTTTGTGAACAAATACTTAGATGATGGATGAGACTGCACTGCTTGGAATGTGTGCCATTAGCAGATGGGGCCACAGCAGGGCAGGAGCTGAAGCTGGACCGCAGTGTCCTTCTATGCTTGCTCCCTGAATAACCAAGACAGTGCCCAAAAGACTTTTCAGAAGTAAAAGTAAAATGATTCAGCTGGTTGTTTTTAAGCATTGGGATCGTAGTTATCATTTTTGATGGTGCTATTATTATTCTTTTATGCAGGAACATTTACATGAAACCAATGGTACTTGAACATTTCAACATTCTACCCACCATAGAAATTGGGGACTGTGTGAGTTTATGCAACAGATAAATACATCCCAGTTATTAAAACGGTGCTAATCAGTTCTTGGTCTTGCTCCTTCAACATTTTTACCTGAAAATGCCTGCAGATTGGTTTCCAATGTCTGCTTTGTTCCCTAATTAGTAGGATTTTCCTGCAGGCAAACACCTGCATAATCTCTCCTGCTGGCACAGGCACATGAGAGCAGAAAGCCCTCAACCAAACCCTTTTGCATTGTTTTCACAACTATATATGCAGATGTGTTGTAGGTTGAAAGTGAAAAGTGAGATCAAGCTTCTTCATAAAACTCTTCCTGGAGAGTCAGAGGCAAACCAAAATACACTGCTGCCAGGGAATAAGTTTAAATATTAATAAAAAATATCAACTACAGATTTGAGGAAATGAATGGATTTTCTCCCATTTGACAGCTTATCAGTAAGTTGTCATTTAAAATGTTTTTACCTTGGGAGTGTACCTCGGTGATGATAGCCATGTATAATTCATAAAGGAAAATAGATTTAAATAAGCCTGCTCGGGAGTTCAGGGTGTGAAAATTCAACAAGCTAGTTTCTTTTCACTCTGCAGACAGCCACTTTGCTTCTTCCAAGCTCCCCATCCTACATTGTATTTACTTTTTGTGTTTTGGATCATAATATAATTTGCTTCCAAATGTATAGTTAAAGAAGGCAACTTGACTGACACAAGAACAGCACAGTTAATGGAAAGTAGGATGGTATTTTCATGTAAATCATATTTTATAAATATTTAAATGATGTTCTTTTGCAGAGTAAAAGTGCATGGGTACCCCTCACATTTGTGCTACCAATATGCTGACGGAGTTTTACCTTGTACAGTTATTGTTCACAATGATGTCTATTAATATTTTTCTGCTCTCGCATATTTCTTCAAGATTTTTGACTGACGAAGGTCCTGAGAAGAACAGAGATAAACTATCAGGATTTGATAACAGTGTCATTGCATACAACAACCAAACCATCTTTTATTCATCCTCGACATTGTAGAATGTGATACAGAATGGATATCAAAGACACATCTTCTGTGACAGGGCAATCATCTAGCATATGAATTTCAAAGTATGCACTCTAATCTCGCTAGTTCAGGATCTGCTAATTCGGATTTTGTGGTAGTTCAATGATGGTGAGTGGGCACATATTTGAAAAACAAAGCAAAACACTCACGGTCTCAAAAGGAAGAAGAATGGTGTTGCAAACTGAATTATTTTTCACTTAAAAATATGCAGTAGGAGCAAAGTAAAATCACTTGTATCATATGTTCTTTGTATGTCAGCAATTGTGATTGTATTAATCTCCAAATTTCTATGAAATAATTTATATCATTCAACTTTTTAACTTGTAAAATATACAGGCCAGAGAGTTGTGTGAATTTTTTAAATTTTATTTTAGTATGCTACCACTAGACATGTCAAATAATATCAGTAATGCTTAAAAAATTGTATTTAATGAAAACATTTCAATATGCTATCATTATCCTTTGGAAGAGAATATTTTATCTGCAATATTTTAATACTTTTATATATCTATTATTTTTATATATATAAATATATCTTCTAATTCATCATTTTTATTATCTAAATTTATACTTATATATTGGTTAAAAAGAACAAGACTGCATAAAATTGATAAATCTAAAAGTGTACAATTATTTTAGCTTTCCTTTTTCCCTCATTATGCCATATTAAGTTCCAACTTCATATGATGATGAACATGCATAAATAATTCAAGTCAGAATGCAATATGGTAAGCAGATTTATGACCCATCTTCCTGAATTAATCCTGCATAAATTAGCTAGAATTAAGTTATTCTGAAATCCATCAAACTGAGGGGAAATACAAATTTTTGTTAAGAAAAAAGAATTTCATTCGTGTGCAGGTAGGCTACCTGCATCCATTTTGCTATCTGTTAGTCTTATCTCCAGCAGTGAATACTGTAAGAACATATATAGGACTGTAAGGGAGAGCGCAGAATGCTTTCAAGACTGCCATCTTTACAGAAGCAGGTTGCCAGAATGAGTACTGGTTTTAGTTAACAGCTGAGCATTTAACCAGTGAGACCAGGGATACCTTAATTTTGCCCGCTTTGGAGAGGGAGGTTGTTTTTCATGGATTAAAAAGACCAAAAACACTTTTAAAATTTTATATGTTCTGAATGACATTTAGTAATATATTAAATTTTTGACAAAAACTGTCCCTTTGGGAATGAAACCGTTCTTTTTCAATTCACATCACCTTCTTTCATACAAGAAAGAGGCTTTATAAATTAAGCAATTGTCATTTCTGGCACCTGATTATTCATTTTTTAAAAATGTGTCCATCATATAACATCCTGATATATACTGAAAAATGCTTAAGTGATTGTACATTTACTTCTATTTATAAATGCTGAATCATTCCTTACATTGCTCTTATTTATGTGTGATTAGGTTTGATCTTGAATTTAAAATGCAAAATTGATATCTCTCACATTTCTTTCCATTTTTCTTTAAATTTAGGAAGAAATCAAAATTTCTCAATTAGGGACTAATTTCATTGTTTTTGTGTGAAAGATAAGTATCAGTGAGGTTCTTGACTTGGCTGCACTACAGAATTGCCCTAATGTATGAGAGAATTAAATTCTTGAGAGAAAATTCACTGTACTTGTGACTCTGTGGCTCATTAAGACACTTCACCTACTTATTAGACCAAACAAGCCAAACCTCTTACCCCTGCATCAGTTCTGAATCTTGGGGAACCCAAGTGTGACAAAGGAGACCTGTGGTCCATCAGCTTATCTTGGTGCCACTCGGTGTATGAAGTGTCAAGTTATATTAGTCGCTGAAGGCAAACTATTTGTAGCACCCAGAAACTTTATTCATTCACTTACTTGTCTATGATATGACCTCTCAATCTACACATGACATACCTATAGTAAAATCTAATTCCAAGACAGTTACTGGGTCTCTACATTCTTATATAAGAGAATTACAGAGGTGCTGTGGGCATTGGACTGCTAACCCCTAGGTCAGCAATTTGAAACCACTAGTCACTACATGGGAGAAAGCTGAGGTTTTTTATAATCCCAGAAGAGTTACAATGTTGAAAACCTACAGGGGCAGTTTGGACTCTGTTATATAGGGTCACTCTGTGTCAAAATTGCGGTGGTGGCAGTGAACACTTTAAAGGAAAGTTTGAAGATTGACCAGCAAGACCGTTTCACAGCTATGTGTTGACTAATTGGGCAAGAGCCTTGGTTAGGATTTGGGGGTTATATACGGTGAGATGAAAATTAACAAGTAGGAAGTTTATAAATGGATCCTTTCAAAACTAATAATTGTAGGAGAAAAGTAGAAAGCTAATAGTTAAGGGAATGGAATTGGTCTATGAGGTAGAAATAATAATGCGCCAGTCCCCAGAAACCTTTACCACTGCTATGTCTACTGGAAGTTGGTTCACACTGAGACAAGGACCTGGTCTGTGTGATTGCACCTTGCTCTCATTGACTGCAGTAGCTCCCATGGAGAAAGCAAAGCAGTTTTCGTGGGATGTGAGCAGGTGCTTGACAGAGTTGGTAGCTGAAACGAAGAAAGTGCATTATTCAGCCCTGTTGAAAAATTGTGAATTTGAGAGACATTGTGCAGAGAAGCGCACCCTGCTACACAGGTTTGTCTGCGTGAGTTGAGCATCTCCAACATTGGAGGATACCGGTGCTTACGTAGTCTTCAACTCAGCGATATGCTGGAGCAGTCTCTCTTGCACAAAACAGGCATTAGAAGCAAAAAGATGTTCTGAAAATGATGATATAATAAAATAATCTGATACAACATGAGACTAATGTCCATTATTACATTTCAAGCATCGAGGGAAGATGTTTCCAGGAAATGCATGTGATTGATGAATACAGCCAATACTAAGTAACCTCAGAAATCATCATATTTTATTTGGGTTGAAACATTTATGTCTGCCTTTCTAAGGTAGTTTTAAAGATGACGTGTTTTATTTGCTTATTTTAGTCATAGGTTTATAGCATTTTGTTTTTAATGATTTTGCTTTCTAGCCAATATCAGTACAGTAATGAAATCTAGGAAACTGGATATTCTGATGAAGGTCACAATAGCAGTAACATATGTAACATCAAACTTTCTCTTTTTCCCTAGCATAGATGTTAGAACCAATGTAACACCTATATTCAGGAAAATTTTTAGCGTCCAAAGGTCCATCTCTTTTGCTTAATCATTGTAACATATTACACCTACCTGCATGGTCTACTTTCTATGCCTCAAAAAATGTAAAAAGAAGGACAACCTATTCCACTCACTGAATGGTCATGACTTACATATCATGTCTTGTTTCCTCACACACCTAAGGGTCCAGCTTGGAATCCCAGGGCCACACCTTGCTGCAGAAAAGGCTGGAAAAGTCTTTAACTAAGTAGCCTTAAGCCCTGAATTTTTCTTATTTTTGGAGAAATGCATTAGTTCATTCTCTCTGTCATGTACAGTATTTGTAATGAATATAAATCACCATTTTTAAAATTAGCCTAATTCCTAATTGGAATTTTCCATTTTTCATATGGTATAACTTTCTTCTTGTTCTTTTCTTCTTCTTCTTCTTCTTCTTCTTCTTCTTCTTCTTCTTCTTCTTCTTTTGGTAAATGGGTGTGTTAGTTAACAATTGATTTTCTTTTATATAACTGCAAGGCCACTCTTCACTGTCCTGCTCTGGTTCCTCACTATGCTTCTCATGCAAGAAGATCAGATGCCAGACTTCTTCAGCAAAGGCACGAGGGAGAAGCAGGTGTGGGGCATGGGGCTTTGCATTTGGTAGCATTCTCTCTCCTGGCAGCTTCCTGCTACATTTCAGGTAACTCATTTCAAGTGTATTGGTGTATGGACCTCTCCTTGAATGATCCCTCCTGACCCCAACACAACATAGGGATTGCTAGCGTAGACCACAAGCAAACTTCTCTTCCACCCGGCCCCCAACAATCATGCTCTCTTCAATGCAGCTTGGATTTAGAGAGGGAGTCAGTGAAAGGATAATTCCCATGCAAGATATGTTCCTGCCTTGGGGACTTTTCCTCACTGTTATTATTGCTTTCTATCCAAACGCCAGAAATTTCAATCTTCTTGTTTGCAAACCACACTCACTCCTCTCCTCTAGATTCCAACTCCTAACGATTATAGGTCTGGGCAGAATCTCCCCGTTAGGTTGCCAAGATCGTGAATCTTTGCAGGAGTGGGCCACCCTTTCTTGCCCATGCCGAGCAGTTGACATGGACACACTGTCAACTGTGAGAAGAGCAGCCTAAGGTTCAACTCATTATGCCACTGTTCACTCTCTCATCTCATTAATACCAACTCATAAGAACTCAGAGGACAGAGTTGAGCTTTTCTTGAGATTGCTGAGGCTGTAGCTCTTCCAGGGAGAAAAATCTCATCTCTGCCATGGGGATTTAAATTGTTGCACCATCCTTACTATGCCACCTGAGTTCCTCCAGTGAGTGCTCTGTTAGCTCACCCTGAGGGCAGGCTAGAACTGCCACTTTGGGTTTCCAAGATAGTCACTCTTTATCGGAGCAGGAAATTTCATCTTTCTCCCATAGTTTCATCTTCTCATTTCAAAGGCCTGATCTTAGTAGGTCAACAAGTAACCAACTATGCCAAAAGGAATCCTCTAAAATTTGATTTACACATGTCTGTTAAATATACTAGATAGATTTTATTTCTGATGGAATACTGTTTGATACAATTAGAAAGTCAGTAATATTAAGACAGGTTGTTCCATGGTGCATTTGACATAAGCCAAAGGGAAAAGTAGAAACAAAGACATTTATGGCACCTTCCTTTACCATTAATGTTGATGCATAAGTTTCTGGATCAAATGACAGAAGTACATGCTATAGAAATCTAGCAAGAGAAAAATCAATTGGATTTTTTTGCATTAAGACTTTGTAAGTTAATAAATGAAATAATTTAAAAAAAGGAACAAAAAAAAGACTTTGTAAGTCAGAAAATTTGGGATTTGTAGGAATGGAATTACTCTGGGTGCTTCAAAAACATTTAGTCATTGTTATGCTTTGATTTTGTCAATAAGAGATAAAAACCAAGTCTTTAAAGTTTTTCCAACATCTGTGGGGATTTTCCTCCTACACTGTACATTTTATAATTTTAGGAAAGAATATTCTCATGGCATGACATTACATGAGAAAAATAGTTCAGGTTGATAGGAAATTCCACTGCTTTGGGATAACTGAATAGTAACATATTATTGTAAATAGGTTTATTATCAGTGTTCATTCCTTATCCAAAGGAATCTCCAGGAAGTATAGCCCTGGAATATGTTTTGTTAGCTGTGTTTTTAATTAGTGTGTCGTGAAAAAGAAAGAAACCCTGTTGGGTTAGTGGATTAAGTACTGAGCTACTAGCCATAAAGTTGGTGGCTCAAATCCACCAGTTATGTTTTAGGGGAAAGATGAGGCTGTCTGCATCTGCACAACTCTTCTTGATTTTGATTGAATTATTGAATTGTACAACATGAAGGTGGAGTGCCAATAAAACATAAAAATAATTTATATATATATATATATATATATATATATATATATATATATATACTGTATGAGAATCAATGGATATTTCTGGAGGGGAGAGTGCCAGCTTTAAGGCACCACCAGAAGAAGAATAGAAATTATGAATTCATTGACAGTGGGTGTGTTTAATGCAAAATAAATTTCCTAAATTTCTTTTTCCAAACTCTCATTTGACCTAGAAGGATGGGAACTGATATGCCAAGATTTTGAAATTAGGTGTATACTTCAGGAAATATATTTCAATTTAGTTTCTATGGCTATTATTTATTGTCAGTAAGCATCCAATTAAACAAAATATGAAAATATTTAATAACTATAACTTAAATATGTAAATATTTCTACCTACATCTTTAAATGATATTTTAATGTCAAATATATAATTAGCTGCAAACAATCATTTTATTTTAATCAAGGACTTTGGCTTTGCATGTGTTTATGATGTCTGTCAAAATCTGATATTCTTCAATTCCATTTCTAAGGATCAATTGTGTGTTTAGGTTTTTAAAGTTCCTTTATATTGTTTTTTTCAGTCAGAGCCAAAGAACTGTCAGAGAACATTTATGAACTTAGATGAGTTTTCATTAACTTTAACCCAAAATGCACATATGTAGCTGAGGGCTAGATTGAATGGATTTGGGCATTAGGTTGTATGTTGAGAAAGTGAATGAGATTTTAGTATATATCTGCCTTTAAAATTGTTTTCCTTATAAAATTTTTCCTTTTAATTGTCAAATATAATACAAATTGCCCAGATATTCATTTTCTTTAAATATTGTCTTGTATTCTTCTTATTTTATTTTCCTCCTGTCACAAATATTGAGATATTTTTCTTGAGTTGTCTATTGTGTAAATACCAATCTAGTCATTGATGTCAAGAAAAAGCAGAGAAATGAAAAGAATATGTTCAAGATTTGCAATTCCAGGAAACTGGTGTCCAGTGGAAATAAAAAAGGAGAGTCAGGTAAGAGAGACAAGCAACCAAGTACAAATTGCACTATAATTACCATATTAGCTTGCTATTGTACACCAATCAACATTATCCTCTCTATAAAGTGGTCCAATGTGAATTTGCTTTTAGTAAATGGACCATAAACTTTTAGTATATCATTTTTTAAAAATACAATACTAGAAAACCTCTTCAAAACAGACTTTTGAGATATCAAATCTTAAGAAAGCTTTCCCTGTACCAGCATACAGGTCTGGTAGTCACCTAATCTGTTGTCAATTTAAGGGTTAAGAATGTAGGGGTGGAGTCTAGTCTGTCATTCTGGATATAGCCAATGAGACCTCTGTGTGAACATGACCTTCTCCTGAAAATTCTGGGACATGTGGTAATTCCTTCTTGGAGGCAGGAGACACTATGTCTTGGCTCCCTCCATGGGAGACATTGCAAATGACCAGACTCATGGCAGCATCCTGATAGATCCTGAGTCCTGGAAACTGAAGAAGCCACAGGGAGACCTTTGCCAGTGCTGAGATGCTTCTACAGCTACTGGATACATAAGACTCTGCACCCACTGACCTGTGACTGTCCTGGTGTCATTGCATGTGCTTTGTAAGTCTGAAGAGGACTTGCAGATTGGTGTCAGGCATTTGGGCTAATATTGGACTTATGACGCTGGCCTGGACTGGGCTGGCATGTCTTCTTAATAAGTTGCTCTTATATATGAACCTCTTTCTCATACACCTATGAGTATCTATGGTTTTGTTTCTCTAGTCTACCCAACTAACACACATGAACATGGAACACTCAGCAAAAAAATTTAACTGACCTGCACTCCAAAATGCCAACTAATAATTAACATTGGGTATATGGCAATAGTTCCAGACTAAACATAATGTATTTCCCTACTCTGCCACGACAATATTTTGGATTTTGCTTCCTTTCTTTTTTCCCCATGTTGTATCTTTTATAGCTGATAGTAATGAACAACAACAGCAAAGGATATTCTTGTCAACTCAATTATAATTCATGATGACCTCTTATGTTGTAGAGTAGATCTGGGACCTACCAGGTTTTCAAGGATGTGAGCTTTCAGGAGATCACCACATGTTTCTTTTGAGGGATCTCTGAGTGGATTTGAAAAGTCAAGCTTTTGGTTAGTAGTGAAGCCTTAAATGTACCGCCCCTCCCCCCCCCCCC
>PVJH01005974.1:0-65364 GCA_004026705.1 Nesogale talazaci | reverse complement strand
GGTATCAGCTTCTAATTCTCCCCTCCATCCCCACTCTCCTTTCCTCATGAAACCTTGACAATTTATAAATTATTCTTATTTTGTCGTATCTTACACTCTCTGCTATATCCTTTCACCAGCTTCCCTGTTGTCCATACCCCAGGAAAGAGGTTATATGTAGATACTTACAATGGGTTCCCACTTTCTACCCCACTTTCCTGCTACCCTCCTGTTATTGCTACTCTCACCTGAAGGAGCATCTCTCCTGAAGTGATCCTCTGTCCTGGATTCCGTATGCTTCCAGTTCCTATCTGTATCTGTGTACATCCTCTGGCCTAGCCAGATTTGTAAAGTAGAATTAGGATCATAAAGGGTTGGGGGGGGGGAGAAAGTATTAAAGAATCAGAGGAAATCTGTGTGTTTCATCATCGGTACTACACTGCACTGCGACTGGCCTGTCTTCTGCCCAGGAACCTTTCCTAAGGGATGTCCATTTGCTTACAGATGGTTTTGGGTTTCCAATATGCATTCCTCTCCCTCTCATTCACAGTATTATTCTTTTGCTCTGGGTCTTTGAGGTCTGATTTCTGACCCCATCGACATGAGCTGATCGTATAGGCCAGTGTGCTTCTTCCATGTTGCTTTTGTTTTTTCTCAGCTAGATGAATTCTTTTTTATCTTCAAGTCTTTAAGACACCAGATACTATACCTTTTGTTCACCAGGCACCATCAGATTTCTTCATCAGATCGCTTATGTACCCTCTTTGTCTTCAGTGATGGTGTCAGAAGGTGAGTATTACAGAGTGCTCTATTGTTAGAACAGAGTGTTCTTGTGTTGAGGAAGTTCTTGTGTTGAGTAGAGGCCTAATGTCCATCTGTTTCCTTAATACTAAACCTATAAATATATACACCTAGATCTACTTCTCCATGATTACATATAAATACATTGACATATGTACATGCCTGTATTTGGATCTTTATATATGCCCTTTGCCTTCTAGTTATTTACTCTAGTTCCTTTTACTTTCCTCTTTTCTGACTCTCATGTTCAGCCTTCACTTAGGCTTCAGTAATTCCTCTCAGAAACATTGCCCTTGATAAAGCCATACCAGAGCTTTTCATTAATTTTCACTTGCTTATTGTTCCCTTGTCCCTGGGTTTGTTAACACCCATTTTCCCCCTCTGCCAAGCCCCCTGGAATTGTTGCCCCCTTGTACTCTCTTCTGCCTTGTTTATCCTGACTATCCCATTCAGGTAGGCATGCAGCAACAATAATATTCACAAACACAAGACCCAGCACAACAAAGTAACAATAGAAAATAAAACAATAGCTACAACAATAACAAAGGCATTGACAAAAAAAAAAAGAAATGCCTATCAATAGTTCAAGGTTTATTTGTTGTCCTTTATAAGTGTTTTCCAGTTGAGTCTTATGGGGCACCATATCCTGCCCCCACAGTCTATTTTTGGTGTTCCCTGAGGACTTCATTCCTCTGCTTCTCTTGCTGGTTTGTAGCACATCCCCAGCATCTCGCCTCCATGTGTTGGGGTCAAGGTGGGCATAATTTCTGCTGTGTGTCTCCAGTGTTAACCGCTGTGGTGCTATAAGTCAATGAGGAATGTCGTGTCTTACGGTGGGACCAGCCCTACAGTCCTCTCTGTGCATTGGCTACTCTGAGCAGAAGTGTTGTCCTCAGGGCTTGGTGGGCCAGGATGCATTACAAAATGCTTACGCTGATCAATAACTCTGAATCTGGAACAGCAGCATTATTTGACTTTATAGACTTCAGTAATCAAGAACAGCAAGTGGACTCTGAACAGAAAGATGGATGTTATAAACATATTTATGAAGACAACTGTAAATAAATGATTAATTAAAATGGCTATAAAGATATTCTCACAAATATAGCTCAGTAGGCAAGCTGAAGACCTAAAGAAGGGGAGATAAGCACATGGAGTTCAAACAAGAAAAATTTTAAGTGCATTGGAAAGAATATCTAATTGAATGCAGATTTTTGTTGCTGCTGTAATTTGGATGGATTCCAACTTTTATGGAAGACAGCAATAGCTTACATGTTGAGCAAATATATAGCAGAAAATCTGAGGGGTAATGATTTTTTTCTTTCCAAAGACTAATGTTCAAGCTATTTTATCTCATGATACACATGAAGATATTCCTTTGAATTTTATGTTCTATTATGCATAATGAAAGTTCCTTTTATGTAATGGAGTCATTTTGAATGAACCTCAGTTATGAATGTAGGGTGTGCATATATATTATATATATATACACTTCCATATGTGTTTTTGTTTTTTATTTTATTATTGTTAAGATAATATACAGAAATGTACACATCAATTCAACAGTTTTTACTTGTATTTATAGTGACAGTGATTACATTTTTCAAATTATGAAACCGTTACTCTTTTTCTGTTCTTCCCTCATGAAAATAAATTCATCACTGCATAAGATTCCTATCTAATCACTTTGAGTTTTGCTATCACTTTGAGCCCATAGTGCTCAAGGCAGACACTTCTTACTAAACAAGTTAAACTCTTATTTAGTATACTACTTCGAGGGATATTTTTGGTGGAAAATTTTATGATGATCTCAGGACAGTAGTTTCAAGGTTTCCTCCAAGTGTTATGGCTCCAAGGAGTGAAGAGTTCATGAGAATTTAAATTTGGTTCTACATTTTCTCCTTCTGACCTGTTTTAATGTATAGAAGCTTTGATCAAAATTTTCACAAATGGTATGTAGGCACCATCACTTCTTTTGTCTTGTTGCAAAGAATGCAGATGTTACAAAGAGAATTAAACATATATCTGAACTTCTCTTCCTCTTTCTGACCCCTTCTTTTTCTTCTGTTGCTCAAGGTGAATAGAGACCGACTGAGGTCCTTGTCAGGCTGTTTGCAAGCTTTTAAGACCTCAGAAGTAAGAAAGAATCACAAAACACATCAGGTTAATTTCAGGGTTGTCCCATGAAACCAAGATCCTACACCTCTACATCAAGGACCCAGGTCCTCTGAGTGGTTTGATGAAACACAGAAGCCTTAGCAACAACTTTCCATCTCAGCAGCTGTACCCACCACACGACTTTTGAAAATTCAACATTTGATTCACTTGACATCTTCTCACCCACAGCTGTCAAATGATTCACCTCACAGGACCATTTTAGAAAAAAGAATTTCCAAAGCTATCAACCATTTAAAACCCCGCCTCTTTATCGCATGAAACGGCTTGTGGGTTGAACTCTGAGATTCTAATTAGCTGTCCAACACTTAACCCACAATGCCAACAGAGTTCTTTCAACTTTTATATGTGCAAAGTAACATGGTTTTTACTTATTGGCCGCAGTTACAGTAGCCATAATCTGGGACATAACTCTATATTAATGAATTTGATAGTTCTATCACCTTAAACCCTCTCCTTTCCCTTCCCTTTCATGTCTACTTTCTACTAATCTTTATCCTCCATACCCTTGCTTATTTTTCTTGTCCTATTATATGAATGAGGCTATATAATATTTGAACTTTGTGATTGGCACATTTTACTCAGCACTATATCTTCTAGCTTTATCCATATTCCAGCATTTTAAAATATTTATTTCTTCTACTGGCTGTGTAGTATTTATCTGTAGTATATACAACACATTGTCTAGCCATTCATCAGATTATGAGTATTTTAATCTCCACATTTGAATTATTATGAATAAAGATGCAATGAAGATTGTTGTCATGTCTATGCATGAGTTTCTGCTTTCCAGTCTTTGGGGTATGTACCCAATGGTGAGATTGCTGGTTCATATAATAGTTTTTTGGGTTTGTTTGATTTTTATGTTGCTGGGGGTGTGAGTGAAATTGTTACACTGTTTTCTACAATGGATTTCTCACCCTTAGCATCAAATGTAAGTGAAACTTTCAATTTTTCCACATCCTTGTGAACATTTGTCATTTTCTGTTATCATTTATGTATTTATATTTGATCCAAGTCATCCTAAAACCAAATTATGGTCATCAGAATTTATTCCAACTCATTGTACCCATATATATGGTACCAAGTTAGCCATCCTAGTGAAATTACATATGATTGTGATCTTAGTTTTCATCTCTCTGAGGTCTAATGACAGCATCATTTCAGGTGACCCTGAAACACAGACAAACAAAAAAAATCAACAGCTATGAATTAGGTGAAGATTTAGAGAGCACATCATCAGTTTTCCATTTAACTACTTACGCACACTTTAACTCTTTGCAATCCTACAATGTATAGTCCCTCAATCCTCTTTCTCCAAGGGTTTCCTGTTTCTTTTCCTCCTTCTTCCTATTCCTCCTTCATTCCTAATCCAAGGACTGGATACATGTTGTATCTCTGATTTTACCTCATGGATGATACTAGCATGGAGGTGGATTCTGTCCACCTGATCTAAACGCTTTCACGATTTTTAGCCTTGTTCCACATTTTTCTCCCAGTGCATCTAGGATTTTCCCTGATTTAAAATAAAAATATTTTTTCCTGTAGGTGGTGGTAGAAGTCAGGTACCATCCATTTCTTCTGCTCTTGTGACTGTGAAGACTGATTAAGTATTCATTAGTCTTTGGGATTAATTGTTTGCTTATAATTTTTAACTGTCATCACTCTTCTTTATTCTAGATGTGAAGAAACCAATGCATGCACCTCAGATGGTTGCTCATAAGCTTCGAATGCCCAATTTCTGCTCGCTAGAGTAGGACGCAGAACATTAACTTTGTGAACTATTTGTGCCAAGGGAACTTAGTATTGCAAACACTGTGTCCTGATTGAATCACTGGCTCAAGACCTTGCTCCCTCAAAAGATTTGGTTGTGTCTAAGAAACATTCATTTTTGAGGCAAAGTAAGTTCATACACACACATAAAGAGTACTATAATTCTTATAAGGTCTCAATTCTCTTCTTTGCCATCTTCTAGGCAGCAAAGGCAAATATCAAAGCAATATGACAAATCAGTGCCTGAAAATGCTCTACAAAGACTGTTGCACAAAAAGCAGGAATTAATTGTGTAACATAATTAAATAAAGGGAATCAAAACAACACACTTAAAGCTCTGAACTTAAAATAGCATATCTTGATTGTCCTATTGTAGCTTATTGGAAACACAGGATAATCAACAGCCAAACCAGACCTTTACTTTGAAGTTACTGAAAGATTCTTAATGAAAAATGCTGAATACAGGTCAATTAAAGTTGTCAATTAATTCAAAGCTAAGGGACCGGTAGAACCTCATTTATATTTATTCAGAAGATGGAAGAAATATATTATACATATGCATAATGAGCAGCAGGAGTTGAAGAATATCTTTTTAGTTATATGCATATAAAGGCGGCAAGAGAGAGGGTTAATTTTTAAAATTGGGTTCTCATTTTCTAAGTTGTATATTTATGAAACATGCATATGTTATTTTTATTTAATTAGCATGGAAGACATATTCGTATGCTCACAACCTTGGTGAAACTTAACATCAACATCAATAATGCTATTGCAGAAGAATGGAACTAAATCAGTTGCTATTCTTTTCAAATTATTAAAACCCTCTGATATAACAAGGAGACATTCATCTGGAGTCTATCTTAAGTACTTAAATACTACTTGAATAGTCATGAATAAATATTTACTTCCTTAAAACATTTTTTTCTTACAAAACTACCTATCCTGAAGACCACAAAATACAGACACCTGAAGAGAAAAGCAAATAATTCAAATAGAAAATAAAAGATACTTTAGAACATTATTGATTATCACTTATCCTCATTTGTTAGCAGACTATAAAGCAATTATATTTTATTTTCTGATTAGGGGGCAGAGTACTTTGTCCATCTCTACTTTGTTTCCAGTGGAGACTTATGTGGCCTGGTTGCCCATGCAATAACTTAAGCTGCCACTGGATGGCAATGCCAGCTTTTGTCTCTAAATAACTTACCAGGCCCTTATTCAGTTAGTGCCATGATTCTGAGTATTGAGTTTGAGTTTCCCAGGATACTGGGATTGCTCTCCAACAGCTCTCATAGTCCTTTAAAACCCCTTTCCTTTGGGATTCCCCACTCTAAGGGAGCTAATAAAGCATCTTCACTTGCAATCACTCTTTTTGAATATGATAATGTCTGATAGAAAGCAAAGTTTACAAAGAGATAAATGATGAGCAAAATAATACTGGAGGAGAGGGAGAGAGAGAGATTGTACTGGGAATGAACAGATCTCCTTCTGCTATTGAAAGGCGTTAAGCTACCAGAAGACCAAACTTTCTGATCTTCTGAATGTATTTAATATTTCACTGTTCTTCAACATCTAGAAAATGTCTCTCTCTCCTTGGATGGAGTTTTGTGGTCTAATTTTCTTCTTTTCATACCAACCCCTAACCTTGACACCTCCTCACACAGCTACATGCATAACCACTTCAAATGTGTGTGTATATGTGTGTATGTATGTATGTGTGTGTATATATACATATATAGTTGGGACTATTCACTAAATATATTTTAATTTTTAATCAGGAATTTGTTTTGAACTGACAATGAAGTCAGAGAAAGCCAACAAAAGTCATTTTAGATAAAGCTGACCTACTGCCCCAAGTTTATTCCCAGTGATGGTGAGCACACACAGGGCGGGCTGGAGCGCCGCTAGCCCTGCACATTCTCTCTGCATTGATATCAGGAGTCCATGGTTGGCGCCTCAGTGGCAGCACAGCTCCCTTTTTTTGCCGACCAAGTATTTACCAAGTCTGATGTCTTTTGTTCCTGGGACTGGTCTCTTCTTTCTCCTTTTAGATTCCTTGCGGATGATAACATTTTCATTAGTGAATTATTTCTGGGGTTAACGTATGTAAATAATTGAATTCATAATAGTTCACAGGCTAGTGGTACTTGTGGAAGTATTAGAATGATCATAGAAATTAGATGACGAATTGCCTTATGTTCTAGGGAAGGAAGGATTTAAACATATTCACCTTAGTAACCAGATTTAATCATATGCACCATAGTAATCTTTGATCACTGGTTTTGATATTCAAAAGTCTTGGTGGATTAGGTACAATGAAAGGAATCCAGGTGGTTGTTTTGATGCTAAGGGAAAGGGATGACATCAGAAAACATACGCTTATGTCCACATTGTTGTTCAGTGTCATCGGGTGGGTTCCCCTCACAGTGACCATGTCCACAACAGAACCAAACGCACCACCCTTACTGTCCTCACCCAAAAAGAGAGAGAAAGGTGATGGGTTTATCACTATGAGTCGTTAATAATATAACAAATCACAAGCCATACCTTTTTACTCCTTTGGCCTGTATCATATTGTCACTTTTTAAAGACTAAAGCCCAAACTATTTCCATTTAGTAAATTCTGATTAAGGACCTTATAAGACAGAGAAGATCTGACTCTGTGTTTCTGAGACTAAATGTCTACAGGATAAGACAACCTCACCTCCCCCAACCCCCTTGGACCAACTGGCGGGCATCAAACTCAACTCAGTTTCATAACCCACCACACACGTGTTCTTTTTTTTAATATATAAAAGATAAGCTTTACGGTACTGAACCCTGGTGGCGTAGTGGTTGTGTGCGGGACTGCGACCCACTGGGCTGGCAGTTCAAATCCAGCAGCAGCTCTCCAGAAGCAAGGTTGGTCCTCCTAACTCTCACCAGAGGGCAGTGATGCCCCCCTCCCATAAAAAACAAAAACAAAATAAGCTTTACAATTGTCAGTAACTATGGGAAGTAAGAAAAAATACTGTATCCCGAAATGTGTTCTTGTTAAAACAAATTTTTATAGTGCTCTGGCAAAAGTTGAAATGATTCAAAATACAAGAGAATGGGTAGAAAAAAACAGAGGAATCATGGTGGACCATATACTATAACTTCACTGCAGTTAGCACAGAAAACAAACATTTTACCCAAATATCCAATCAAAATTTGCTGCTTTTCTTTTTCTTAAGGAGCCCTGGTGTCCCAGTGGATTAAATGATGTGTTGCTAGCCACAAGGTAGGTGGTTCAAACCCACTAGCTGCAGAGAGAAAGAAAGAGAGAGAGAGAGAGAGAGAGAGAGAGAATAAGTCAAAATCTACTTGATGTCTGTCAGTTGGGGTGATCTGTTCCTTAGTAACATGTAAATACTGAGCAAGAAAATGTTATTCATTAATAGAAACACAGATAAGAAATATATATCTATTTGAAATAATATATTGCTTGGTTAGTTTTTCTCATATCATGGAAAGATGTATTTATGGAAGATAGACATATGCAGGTATACATATATAGATCAAATTTTAAATCTAAAAGCAACAACAGTAATACAACAGCAACAAAGACAAAATAAAGCCAGCTCTTTATATTTTATTTGTATGCTTATTTCTCACAAGCAGTTCATACTTATAAGGGATAAATAAACTAATCAAATATAGTTTGGGGAGTTATATGCATAAGAACAATGAAAAGACCAAGTGCTGTCCTATTATGTTCTTACATAAAACTAAGACATAATCTGGTACCATTTTTTTAAGCAACCTGATTACGTTTACCTGTTGCTTCAAATGACTAGACTGCTTAAAGTCACTAAAACCCACAAACACTGCAAACTGTGTAAGTTGGAAACCTGTCAGAAAAGGAAACCTCCAATCTGAAATAGGCTAAAGCAGGGCCCCTTATTAAAATGAGCAACTAAAAATAGTGGAATTACACTGGTCATAAAGCAAAACTTTGTGACTGAGAAAAATAAGCACGTTAAGTTTCACCTTTCATGGACTTCCCTGTGTATACTGATTTATTGAAAGCACAACTTGAATAATTTACAATATTTCAATAATTTTCCAATTATGAGATCTCCAATTTCAATTTTAATTTGTTTGGAAAAATGAATCCAGCTAGTTCTATATTAGATCTTGAAAAACACAAGTTAAGATAAAACCTTGGGAAATGAAAAAGCAACATGGGAAATTATGGCAAATTATATATTTTATTTATTTAACTTATGTCTAAGAAGTAGTATTTTACCCTCTCAGATAAAGAATATGCCATATATCAACAGAAGCAAAAATTAGAGTTTCAAAAACACTCAGGGCAAGAATTATTTTCTAAGTTAGAAAAACCTGGTGAGACTTTGAAAGTCAAATAACAGTAGGCCACACTTTGAATTGCTGTGTGGACACGGGCATGAGATAAGAACACAAGGCTTTTAGAGCCATCTAACTTGGAAGAGAGAGGTGTCCTATAGCTAGCTATTGAAAATCTGAGATTTGTTTCTGCGTGAGGCAGGTCTAAATTTTTCATGGGAAAAATATAAGTTCTATTCAATATGCTAATTAAGAAGCACCGTATGAAAAATGTATGAATGGAGGGGAGTTTGTGGCATTTCACACACTTCTCCATCCCCACTCTAAAAGAAGGCAGTTGGTTCAAAGACTGTGTTCTCGGAGGGCGTGGGCAATGGATGCAGGCTGCAGCTAGGTGACGCTTCCCTACTGTTCACTTGCTTTGTGTTGCCACGGCCCTGACTGTCAGCAAGGCAATGTCATGTTTGAGAAAAGTTGCTTGAGAGCACAAAACGATCTCAAACGCCAGGATTACATTTCTGGTTTGTCAAAGTATTTGTGCATTTATATATTCAATACATAAAAGTAAGACCTCTGATAGTGATGACTGAAGTAATAAGACCCAGAAAAAAAGACTCCTTAAAGCACGTATTTTTAGGAAAATTCTTCGACACAAAGATCTCCGTAGAGTAAGTCTACATAGTGTGAGACCATTTTCTTCTTTCTCTCTGTTCATGGTTTCCCAGATACAGCAAGTGAAACACTCAGTCAAATATACAGATTCCATAATTTGCACCCTGCTCTTGTTTTGCATTCTTAGTACATTTTTTACTGGGTGAATATTCATTCTCAGCTGTCTCCTCATTCTCTGTATTGAATTAATCATCCTGATAGTCACCTTTCTTTTTTGTAAACTGCCAGAATGAAATTGGTTTTTTTTAGCTTAAGGTCATAAAATGGGTCATAGGAACAGTGGGTCAGGATTTTAAGCCTAATCAACAACTCTGCCATGAACACCAGTAGGACCTGGCAGCCAAATAGTAGGCCTGGTTCTTCACTCATTCCCTTCTATCACTTGTAAGATGAGATTTATCAGTAAGTTACCAACATCCCCGGATGCACCCAATGCTTCCAAGGTGAAATGAAGAACCATAAGACTGGAGGCAAAGGAAAAGTTGCACATGGGCAAGCAATTTTATGGAAGAAAAAAATCATCTCCCCAAATCTGTTTATGTGCAAAAATAAAAGATAAAGCAAAGCACTGATGAAATCACAATAACAATTCCAAAGGTCTATTAGATTGTGATATTTTTAGATTCTCTCTATGTAAAACGGCTCAACCTGAATGACTTTTAGATGAAAAAACCTTAGATCCTATATTTTAGCACCCAAACATAGCTTAATATAATAGAGCAGTAAAAGTAAATTAAATTAAAAATAAAAGAAAGATTTCAAAAGTGAAAATTGGGTCCAGTTGACTATAACATTTATCATCTAGTTGGTTGATTCTGGTGGCATTCACCTAGAATGTTCCACTTTGCTATTTGTTGTGCTAAAAGCTCATTGCAGCCAAATCAATTTTGACTCATAGTAATATCAGAACAGAGTTCAACTCTTCCTCTGACTCACAAAGGTCATGCAATGACAAAAGGGCAATCACAGGCCAGTGGGTGCAAAGTGTAGTGTATCCAGTGGCAGTGGAACCATTCCGGCACTGGCAGAGATCTCCCCGTGGCTTCTCATTTCCAGGGCTCAGGGTCCTTCAGCAGTATCCATAGCGAGAGAAGCCACCAGGGTCTCCTCCCAAGAAGGACGCCTTAACTATGCTCACATAAAGATTTTAGTCGAGACCAATGTTTCTCGATCGTCCTAATGCCATGACCCTTTAACACAGTTCCTCATGGCATGGAGACCCCCAATCATAAAACTATTTTTGTTGCCAGTTCATCACTGTAATTTTGCTACTATTATGAATCAGGTGACCTCTGTGAAAGGGCCATTTGACCGGCAGAGACGTTGTGAGCCTCAGTTGAGAACTGCTGATAGACAAGCCTCTATGACACGCCTCTTCTTTAGATCTTTGGGTGTCAGAATCAAGTCCAAGACACATCACAACAAAAGTAAACTTCTCACACCAACCCCGGGATCATTTTTTTTTCTGGGGATAAGATTTTGTTTTCATCCATGTGTCTCTTAGTTCCCATTACAATGCTTAATAAGCATATACTCTTATACAGAGCTATTATATATTGCCTATTATATGCATATAAAAATTAGAAAACAGCATAAAATGGATTGAGACCTCAGATTTTTTAATTTGACTTGCGAAGAAATCTTGACTCGGCATCTATGTGTTGTGTTGTCATAAAGTTTGCTTATTCAATTTATTCATATTGACACTGTGGCCGAGTGGGTTATTTGGTGATCTGCTAACTGCAAGATCAGAGCTTCAAAGCCATCAGTGACTCCTCAGGTGAAAGTTGAGGCTTTCTGCTCTTCTAAAGATTGAGTGAATCCTTCACCTTATCCATTAAGACCATCATAGATCAAAATCCATTCAATGGTAGTGAGTTTGTTTTCACTTGGTTACAAGAGGATGACGTTTAAGGCTGAACCCTGATGGAGTAGTGGTTGTGTGTGGGACTAGGACGCACAGGGTTGACAGTTCAAATCCAGCAGCAGCTCTCCAGGAGCAAGGCTGTCCTTCCTACTCCCACCAGGGCAGTGATGACACACACACACACACAAAAGACAAAAGAGGATGATGTTTCTCTCAGAGGATTTTCAAGATGAAAACTTCTAATACGAAGGAATGATATCATGTTTAATATTTGCCAGAAATGAAAAATACAACAACAAAACGCGCTGCCATTTAGCCCATTCTGACTCATGGTGACCTTATAGAGCTGCGGTTCTCAAACTTCCTAATGGCACAACCCTTTCGTACAGTTTGTGGTGGCACCCCCCCCCACTCACTCACAACACATAAAATTGTTTTCGTTGCTATTTCTTAATTTTAATTTAGCTAGTTATGAATCCGGTGACCCCTGTGAAAGCGTCTTGTGACCCTAAACGGGTTGCAACCCACTGCACTAGAAAATCACTGCACTAGAACAAGGAGGAACTGTCCTTTCAGAATCTCAAGGTGGTAACTCTTACCAGTGCAGCAAGCCCTCTCTCTCTCCCTCTGTGAGGCTGATGATTTTAGCATGCTGATCGTGCAGGTGCAACCCAACGCTAACCACTGTACTACCGGGGTTTCTTGCGATGCCACCAAGGCTCCCTGATAATTGTTACAGTGCACATTTCCCCTTAAAGGGTTATTAGCAGACTGTCAGAGTTTCATGTTTAAGCAGAGATAAGACATGGCCACTGGGAAATACATATATGATGTCACTTTTTAAAAATTAAAATGTTGCAAATCTATTTATGGATTATCATGAGAGACACGTGTCGGGATTTCTTCTTGAAGAAATAAGTCGATATTTATGTTCACAACTTTGAATTTATGCTGTGCTTATGTTTAAAATCTCTGTAACAGATCCAGGAGCTGTAGATAAATTGTCTTTTATTTATTTATTTATTTATTTTTATTTTTTTTATCTTGGTATAAAAATATATTTCCTTAATACATTTTACTCCTCTCCCTTAATTCACTTTTATATAATATACCAATAATTTTGAATTTATTTATAATGCAATCAGTCTAAGAGATTTGGTTTGAATTATTTGATTAGTAGTTGAATTGTACATATATTCATCTATAGTTCATATTATACTTATAGCTATATAGTTGATTTTATATCAGCTGGATATAAATAAAGATATGTCATTCCTATTATTTGGAATATATCTTATTTGGGGGAAGGAACATTGCTGGTACAGTGGATTAAGTGTTGGGTTATTAAAGCTGCCAGTTGGCCGTTCAATCCTAGTATCTGCTCTTCAGAAGAAAGATGTGACAGACTACTTTGCAAAGATTCCTCCAAATCCCAAACTCAGATTCATGTGCACAGTAGCCTTATCATGTGGGTGACACAGCCCCTCTGGGTTTCCAAGACTGTAATTCTTTATAGCAGGAGAAAGCCTAATGTTTCTCCCTCCGGAGACTGGTGGTTTCCAACTGATGGTCTTGCGGTTACGAGCCCAAAGCATTACCACTATGCCACCAAAGCTCTTTGACCATAAAAGCGCTTCCTCAAAAGCTGTGTCCTTGTTCTTCATTGCACTCTTGTATTCTCATATACATGTAATCAAAAGCCAATTTAGCCGTGAACAGTTAGCCCAAATAGGTGTGATCATTTTCTTTTAAGGATTAAGTTCAAATGCAATGCTGATTTTAAGTAGCATCAGGTGTTTATGATTTCTATGTCCACTATTTTTATTGTGAGACAATTTAATTGTCAAACATAAACACGTCTCTAAATCACCACTACATGTATTCAAAATATAGAATACCATATTTTTTCTTATTTTTTCTCTTTTTCAGGGAAATCTCAGACTTCATTTCATTCCATTCCTACATTAACAGAGACAGCTATAGGCATTTTCTTTAGCCAATGGCTGGCACAGTTCTTTCTGTGAGACTCAAAAAGAACAACAACAAACACTGCTGCTTCTGATTAATAGTGACTTTATGCAGCAGACTAAAGCTTCTCCATGAGGTTGCAGGGTTGTATCCCTTAAATAAGTCAACTGCTACAATTTTTTCCTGCATATTAACGGGTGAATTTGAACTGCTGGTTCACTAGAAAGAGGTCTTAGCCTCTGAAAACTCAAGAAACGTCTTTCTTTGCTTCATTTTTTTCAATGATTTCATTGGGGCTCTTGCAGCTCTTATAACATCTGTGTTTTACCTTATATTGGTTTCTACATTCACCTCATGGAAAGCATTCGCTTGCTGCCATTAGGAGACCTGGAGTCAGTTCTGCTCTGCAGAGACACTAGGTACAGAAGGAAACGCTGCTTGGCCCGCCACCATCCTCTCAACAGTGCTTACGTTTGAGTCCTCTGCTGCACCCAAGGTGTCAATTCTTCTTGTCAAAGACTGTCCTGTTCGGGGCTCCCTTCATGTTCCCAAGTGTTCTCTTATGGAAACTGTCATATGAAATGTGATATTATGAAACTATCATAGTTGAGGCCAATTATTTATAGTGTTTATCTTTGTTTTCTTTCATCCATGGGATCTCTTACTATTAGAAAACGCTTCCTATCTTTAGGTATGGATAGACCTTTGTATTTATTTGGAGAAACACGAAGCGAGCTTTGGCTGCTGCCATGAAAACGGACAGCCTCCTTCTACCGTGCCTTACTCTATCACGATGAGTCAGGACCAACAGCCTGGCAGTGGATTTGGTCATTTTGGTTACCCAATTAGATGTCTCACTTTATGAATCATTAATTATGCTCTTTACTACTGAAACCAATTTCAATTTTTCTTCCATTCTTTATTCTATTTCAAGTTGTAATTCAAATTTGACGTGTCTTCAAGATTCTCCTTTGTCTGTATTTTCCCATTTAGGTGCATTTTGTGTGTCTACGACAATATGTGATTTATTATACATTCATTTATTTGAATGAGGTGTAATTGAGCACAATTTAAAATGGATATTCTTTCTTTAGATGCATATCATTTTTTACCTTGATGATATCAGAAACTGACAATCATTTTAGCTGCTTTTCCTGCTGATGTGTTGCCTTCATCACATTCCAGAATCAAGCAAATATTTAACTAGCTTGGCTCTACTGGAGTTAGGCTGAATATTACTTTGCTTTACATCCTCAATGCTGAATATTATAAGACTATTGATAACGTTGGATAATGTCTCGTACTTAAGTATTTTAAGCCTTTCCTGGAACTACTAGCACAACTTAATGATGGAACCAATGCTCTATCAGTCCATCAATGCCTAGTCTTGCCCTGGAGAAATTTGTGTACTTATATAATGTGAAGTCAGAACCAGATAATAACCAGATAGAGTCCTGATCACACTCCGAAAAAAAAAATAACTAAGAATTAAAAGTAGCCTCAAGGTACCTCAAAGCATTAATAATTTGGACTGCAGTCTTAAGTCTCACTCGGAGACTTAATTCAGTGCTTGAACACAAGGTGATAGGTTGATGGCTTGAACACACCCATAATCAGCTGAGAGAAAAGACCAGGAAATAGTTTTTCAAAATGTTCCAACCCCATGATTATCAAGTAGATTCAACTCATAGTGATCCTAGAGGGCAGAGCATAACAGCCGTATAAGGTTTCCAAGGCGTAAATCTCAATGGTAGTGGACTATCACATCTTTCTAAAATTCCAGGGCTCCAGAGGTCGCAGTCTTGGAAATCTAGCAGAGCAGTCCCACCTTGAAGCACATGGGATAATTGTGAGTCTAGATTCACTCCACTGAGATGATAAACTACCAACAGTGCTTTAATGATAATGTGTTCTATTTACTGCTTATGTAGCATTCTTATTTGTGATATCCAGGCATGAGTTCGTCTCCAATCATATGTTTAATGCACCTGAGACCCGGTGCCTCAGAGTTCAACTCTTAATGAAGTTGGCTATTTGAGCCTACTCGCCATCTTGCAGGAGAAGGATATGGCAGTCTACTCTCCTGAGAGCACTGCAATATCGATGTCCCATAGGAGACCAGCAGTCCTACTCTACCCTGTGGGATGGTTTTGAGCAGAATCAATTGGACAGAGTTGGAGTGTTTTCTTTTGGGAGGGAGGGGGTTAGAATGTAACTCTTCAACTTTGAGTTTAAAAATGAGCTAATCAACATTCTTGGTTTCATCTGCTTTCATCTGTCATTTTTTCTGTGTTTTCATGGTGCCTCAATGATCTGACACTGCAATTATTTGTCATCACAACCAGCTAGGCACACCGCTACTGTGCAACATACGTTTCCAAGATTATGGTCTTTGGTAATATTAATGATCTTTACTACCTGTTGATTCATTTCTTTACATAATTAAGATACATCATGATAAAAATGTGAAAGATTTAATGCAATTATCTTTCATAAATTACATATATTGGATGTAGATGATGTCCCATTAAAAGAACTTTAGGAAGTAATTTTTCTTCAACTTTGGAGAAGTATAGCTTGAAAGAAAAGTAAACTTTTGTTTTAAAATTCATATTTTTATGATTATGCAACAAATTTTCTCTAACTATATAGAAAAATATGAAATTCCAATTTAGAATTCCATCATGAAACTACACCATTCTAATTTCTCCATGCTACGGTTTGTTAATATTCCACAAAGTCCCAGGATGCAACTATAAGACTGCATTCAAATCTATGAACATGAGGCAATCATGCTCAGCAGAGTATAACAATAATTATAATAGAGATTAAATAAAAATAATTAGAAAAAGTTCATCTAGTTTTGATGTATTAATTATTCTGACCCTGTTCTATTCAGAGTCTAATTATCTGGTTCAGTGAAAATGCCAAGATTTCTACGACTCATAAAAATTACATTCAAGTAATTATGTCAGCAAACTAAACAGTATTCATTTACCATGCCTTTTTATGCACACATTTGAATATGCTTTTTTAACTGTTTTTGCTCTTTGTTCCTATTCATGGGGAATAATACCTGGAGAGAAATTTGAAAGTCAGTTGCACTCAGAGCGTAATGTGCAATTCTTGCTGATATTGTAAGACTGCTGTAAGTCTCATATAACCTTTGTTTAAAAAACATGAATTAAAGTTCACTCTTCAGTTGTTTCAAAGAAATCTTTAAACCTAGTAGCTGTAGTTTCTTTTAAGTTTGAAGCAGTAATACAAAGCTGATTTTCTTAGAAAGTTTCTCACTCTGGTTACCTCTGAAGTTGGTTCTCTATTGTGACTTCTGTCATCCATATTGCCCTTAGCGGCACGTTACACCATTGTATAAGACAGTCTTCATTTAGGAAACAAAAGTGCACACATAATATTATAATCTCTAGAGTATAGTGATAATGTAGCTGAAGATTTCAAAATACTGAGTAGTCTTAACTTGTATGAATTTTCACTTCATTCTAACACAGCTATGTATTTCTTCATTGGAATGGTTGAATTATTTTATGCAACAGAAACACAGAATTACGTGATGATGAATCCAGTATCTAAAACACTCCCTGATAAGCCCACACTATTTTAGTATGATAATTAATGGACATATTTAGCAAGCTTATTGCTTGAAACTTCCTGATTAGTATTTAATATTTGTTTTCTTCTCTTTATTGATATATGAGTCAGTTTCAATTCATAGTAACCCTGTGGAAAAAAGAAAGAAACACTGGCACATTTTGTACCAGCCTCTCAATTATTTCTGTTTGAGCTTACTGCCATACCCATTATGTCTGAGAATCTTCTTCTTTTAAGACTTTATTTGTTAAGCAGCAAGCAACATAACATACAATTCAGTCATATCCAATAAGGATGGTATAATCATCACCATGATCTTTTGGAATCTTTTCTTCCTTTTCGTATCCGTTCATGTTGATGCCCCATCCCCCCACTCACTCCTTCAGTGCTCTCAGGCAATCATCAATCCTCTTAACTCCATTCCTCTAGGTGTCCTTTTACAGACAAACATGCCAAACCAGGGCAAATACTCAAGCAAGAACCCAGCAACACTCACCATATGAAATAGAGAGACTTCACTCTAAGAGAAAGCAGAGAATACTAAAAATTTAGAATAAATTCACACTGAGTCCAGAGGGAGATCACGTGACAAGGTGCTAGTTATATGCCACCCTCAGTATAGTTGCTAAAAACCGCTTTAAAATGTTCTTTGTCTGATTTTTAGCGTTATCAATGTTCTAGTTGAAAGGATTTGGTGATTCACCAGAGCCCCAATCCATGTAGAGACCAGGCCAATGGAACTTGGGGAAACCATTACAATCCATAGTTTTCTGCAAACTGGGTATGTGGAATTTAGGCATTGATACCATTCCTTTTTGCAGATTTGAGTCTTATTATTTACAAACCTTGGATAATATTGGCAGGTGTGATAATTTGTGTGAACCTCACTTTGATGATTCCTTTCTTTGAGACAATCCTTTAAGAACCCAGATGCTTTCTTTTCTCCCCACGATAGCCAGCCACCATCTGATTTCCTTCTCTTTTAAAAATTATTTTATTGGGGGTTCATACAGCTTTTATCACAGTCTACACATCCATCCATTGTGTCAAGCACATGTGTACAGTTACTGCATCATCATTCTCAAAACATCTGCTTTCTGCTTGATTCCTTGATCTCACCTCCTCATCTAGTCCCCCCTCCCTCCCAAACCCTTGATAATATGTAAACCATCATTATTACTTCAAATGTTACACTCAACAATGTGTCCCTTCATCCACTTTTCTGATGTCCTTCCCCCAGGGAGGGGGGAAGATGCAGCTCATTGCAATCAGCTCCCCCTTTGTGCCCCACCTTATCCTTACCCTCCTGGTATTGCTACCGTCATTTCTGGTTCGAAGGGCGTAATCTGCCCTGGAACCATCTGATTTCTTAACCACAATTTGCTATGGCACCAGGTCTTCAGTGATCTGGGACACATAATAGAAACTAATTGCTCACTTATTAGAACTATGATAAATGGAGATCAAAACCCACTCATATACCAATGGTTTCTGTCAGTCCTTAGTTCACTTGTGGAGACATTATGTCATCTTACGGATGTAGATCAGAAATCAGCCCCATGGGGCTTAAATTATATGAACAGTAACATTTTCATCAATTTTAAAGTACTATTGAACGCATCATTTTATGCATGTGTAGGACTTCGTATTAGACCCATCTTTCCTTGGAATGAACATAAAGTGGATAGCTGTTCCAGTCACGCAGCTGTCTTCCTCATTTCTTGCCATGAGCGAGTGAGTATCTCCACCCTTGCACACATTTGTGGAAACATTTCAATTTGTGTTCTCTCACTTCCTGTATCTTTGATTTTCACCAAAACTTTCAATGCAGCTGGGGTTTCTTCCTTCAATACTATCAATTCTTAATGATATGCTACATCCCGAAATGATTGCACTTCAACTGATTGTGTTTAGCACAACATATCTGAATATTCTTTCTAACTTCAGGACTTTCGAAATTCCTTAAAATAGGCCACTGTCTTCTCAAATGGCCTTTTAAAATTTTAGCATCTTTGACGTCATCATTCTCTCTTATGCTCTGATTGCTGTACATTAAAGATTAGGTTTCAGCATCTCTTCCGGCATCCATTTTGTTATGTTTCTCTTTTGATTCATCCCTCTGTAGTTTTTGTCAGGGGTGCTCAAACTAAGGCCCATGGGCCACATGAGCCCACCTGAGGACATATTTTTCCAGCCCGCTGGGCTTTGTACTGCTGTCACTTGCCTGCTTAGCAGCTGAATCATCCCAGGTGTGCAATGCATATGTGTGGAATGTGCACCGCACCCTCCTACTCCTTCCTTCTCTCTGTCTCTCCACGACTCCTCTCAGTCTAGGATGTGATCCGTCGAGTCACACGCTTGCCTGTGCAGAGCCTGCTGCTGTCTGAGCACTGAGGTAAGAACAAGTTAGGATTTAGATTTTTTTGAAGTTAAGAGAGTCTTTTTAAAAAAAAGTTGGTTAGTTGGTTGGAGGGGAGGTTTCTAGGGGGGGTTTCATCTCAGTGATAACACAAATAGTCAGTACTCAGTGCTAATGCAAATTATCAGTGCTTGGTGTTTTCACATGGAGCCCTCAAATTGGTAATCTGCTGAGGGGCCCTGGAACCTTTCCGGCTCTGCAGACAGTCTAGGAGTAGGAAACTCAATTTAATTGACAGTAAGTGCATTTATATTCTGATTGCTATTCAGTTGTGAATGATGTTGTATGTTGTGTGCTGTGTAAGCTCCGGTTCACACTGTTGCGATCTCTGAGCAGTGAGCATGTATTGCTAAACTCGCATTAAATTTGGAAGAAAAAAGTCCTACATGCCTTCTTTTTTCCTATACTGGAATCCAATTGCTTGGGTCTTCTCACCCATGTGATCAGATTCCTGTGTGAGTTCTCACAGGGTAGTGTGAACTGGAAAGGGGATGGAGGAACTGGCTCTGTAATCGTGCTGGTTCCCGCATTGCACCAGCGTGAGCCTGAGGTAAAAGCGGAGAGGAGATTCACCAATATGGGCACTGGTGAAGCTGAAAAGATGTGGACTGGCAAGGTTGCATAGATGGACACTGATCAGACTGCATTGTGTGGGCAAAGTTACTGCTGGTATGGTTTTTTTTGTATATATATATACATATATATGTATATATAAGCAATTTGGAATCCCTTGAAAATAATGATATCAAGAAAGAGAAAAATTGACTCAGTGTATAAGATATTCAAAGAACAGTGGACTTATGATTACTTTTTCATGCAGTACAAGGAAAGAGCTGTGTTTGATATGCCAGAATAAAGTATCTGTGTTCAAAGAATACAATTAGCATTGACACTATCAAACTCAATATAAAGATAAATATGGTTGTTTTGTAGGAGAAGTGAGAAAAGATAAAATATTAAAACTGAAAAATACACTGATATCTTAACAAAATACTTTTGTGAAGCAGAGGCAGCTAAACATTTCATCACTGGGCGCAAGTTTTTAAGCCACCAAGCTAGCAACATGTACTGGCAGACCATTCGTGAAGGGAGAATTTGTTAAAGAATGCCTTCTTTCTGTTACCAAAGAGGTGTGTCCAGAAAAGGCCGATTTATTTGGTACAATGAGTCCTTCACGGCCTACAATTATACTAAGGATTGAAGAAATGGGAAAGAATTTACATCAACATTTGCAAAACTCTGCAAAAAACTTACCTATTTCTCCTTGACACTCGGCAAAATTAATGATGTTCATGATCCTGCACAACTTCTAATTTTTATTCGTGACAAATAACTATTTTGAAGTCACAAAAGAGCTTGCTACATTGCAAAACATCAAAGAAACATCTCCAGGAGAGGATATTTATGAAAAGCTTTGCCAAACTGTGAATGGTTTGGAGCTGGACTGGGCTAAACTAGCCAGCGTAGCAACTGATGGTGCTTCCAGCATGGCGGGGCCTAAGAGATGGGTAATTGTTTGCATTAACCAAAGAGATGGGCAAACATAACCATTCTCATCCAAGAGCCATGCACTGCCTCTTCCAACAACAAGCGCTGTGTAATAAATCACAGAAGTGGGACTCTGTTTTCAAAATTGTGGTATCTTGTGTGAACTTCATTAGAGCTAATGCACTAAACCACAGACAAATTCAGGAATTTCTGTCTGAGCTAAACGTTGCCTATGAAGATGTTCTGTACCACACAGAACTCCATTGGCTGAGTCAAGGAAGAGTTGTGAAACATTTCTGTGACTTACTTCCACAGATTACAGCTTTTCTGCTTTCAAAAAATAAAGAGATACCAGAGCTCAATGATGCAGAATGGAAATGGCATCTTGCCTTTCTGACAGATGCAGCAGAGTTACTCAACAGCGTCAATGCGCAACTTCAAGGAGAGGGGTAGATTGTGTGTGATATGCAATCACATGTGAAAGCATTTGAAGTAAAATTCGGCCTCCTCATCAAACAAGTGAATGAGAAAATTTTCTGCCATCTCCTCACAACTCAAAATCTGTTAGCGAAAAAACCATTGGTTGCATTCCCAAACAAAACATGTGTGTATTCACTGGGAAAGTTGCAAAATGAGTTCCAATTTAGATTTAAAGAAGTTCATCTACATGAGCAGGACATACAGCTTTTCCATAACCCATTTTCTAGTGACATTGAACAATGTGGATACAATTTACCAAATGGAACTGACTGGACTGCAGAATTGTGACTCTCTGAAAGATGCATCAAGCCTTCCTAATTTCTATGCATCTCTTGCCTCTGAGACAAATCCTAGTCTCAGGAATCATGCACTTAAAATGGCAACCATCGTTGGCAGCACTTAGTTCTGTGAACAGACTTTTACAGAATGAAACATCTGAAATCTCGAACCAGATCTAAACTAACTGATGCACACTTGCATCACTTGTTACAACTAGCAGTGACAAATATGGAACCAGACATTGACCATCTCATTAGCCAAAAGCAAGCCCATGGTTCCTATTGAAATACTGGTAAGTGTGCTGATTTAACTTTACTTGCTCTTCATTTTAAATATTTTATTTATTCCCATTTTTTACTTCAAAATAAGATATGTGCAGCATGCATAGGACTTTGTTCATAGTTTTCTTAAAAATAGCTATAATCCGGCTCTCCAATAGTCTGAGGGACTGTGAACTGGACCCCTGTTTGAAAATTTTGAGGACCCCTGGTCTTTCTGGTGGTATCACAAAAATCATGAGGTCTTTGGTCACTAGTAATCAATACATTAAATCTGTTCCAGAGATGGTCTCTATATTCAGGTGGGTATACTAAAGATTATATCTTATATTTCATGGCCTCCTTTTAATTTTTGTTAAGTTTAACTTGAACTAAATTGATAAACAGATCTGAAGTTGTCCTCTAGCCATATTCTGACTGATTACATTGAACTCCATTTTCCACAGATTTCGCACATTTGACTTCTACTTAATCCATTTGGTTAAATCCACATACACAATCTGTTCTGATTACTTTAAAAAGGTATTTACAATGGAAAATTCATTAATGGCAAGTTACTTCTATTTGGTCTTGCAAGATTGCATCATGCGGTCTCTGGCAAAATTTCTATTGCCAAGGCCTTATTTGATCTTTCATTTTTTTTTAACTTTTGCAATCTGATCATCAGTAATTATCATTGGATTTTGATTTCATGTTTGATTAAATTCAGATAATAGATTTGGTAAAAAGTCTTCTATTTCCTTATTAGTGTTTTCTTGAATAATAGTCATATTAACCATTCACTCTTGAAAGTGTGTGGAAGTTATACTCTCACTGGTGGCACCATACTTCAAGATAGATCTTGAACTGTTCATTGTAACAGGAAATAGAAAGCCAGTTATTTTCAATCTGTCGTTTCAGGCATAGGAGATCATATGTTTACCTGACTCAAAATGACCAATCCCAAGTCATTTGAACTTAATCAAATGTGGACAAATAATCTTTAATATTTTCCATTTATTTTTTCATGACATTCAATTTTTTCAGATTAGTACTATATAAATTCCATATTTTAATTGCTTGTGATATTTTTAATAGTTTGCCTTTTGAACTGTGCCATATCAGAAAATTTAGGTCATAAAGGTTTTACTCCTTCTATATCATTAAACTTGACTCTAATTTTGGGAAGTTAACTCTTTAAAAAGCAAATTCTGAATTCTTTCCAAACTGAGAGGCTTATTTCCCAGCACTATATCTGTGTTCTTGTGCTATATATCAGGTCTTCAGTAGTTAAGGTTTCAGATGTGAACTGCCTCTTCCTTCTTGTCTGTTTAGTGTGGGAACTCCTTTATAATCTATCTACCATGATTGACCTAATAAGAACTGACTGTTCTTTTATTAGGACAATGATAAATTGAGATCAAAACCCACGCATATAGCAATGGTTTCTGCTGGTATTTGAAAAACTGGTGGTCTGACAATACCCAACCCACCATAGTATATAATAAGCTGACAGATGAGTAGTGATCCAAAGGGTGAGAAGGAACTAATCTTATATATTTTTACACTTTTTTTGTTTGTATTTGGGGTATCACTGCCCTCTGGTGGTGGGAATAGGAGGCCCAACCTTGCTGCTGGATTTGAACCTCCAACCCAGTGGGCCGCAGTCCTGCACACAACCACTATGCCAACAAGACTCAGCCTATTTTTACACTTTTATAGCTTTGCAGAAGTTGTGTACATGTCAGCCTAATGTTACTTATATTTTCCCAGAGTTACTTTATGCAAAGAGGTGGATGAAGTGGATGGAAAATTTTCTTATTAGCACATTATGAAAAGGGCATTGATTCTTTGGAGGATGTGAGATTTTTTTACCATCTTAAAGTATTACAGCAGAGTAATACAAAACTTGGTGACTAATAAGAACAAAAATTTAGTCCTTTATAATTCTGGAGGATAGAATTGTGAAAAAATAATTTTTGTCATGCTGAACTCTGCACAGGACTTCTCAGAGAAATGTGTTTTTGGAAAATCAGTTTTTTTTTTATTTCCCCCTCTTAAATCTCTGCCTTCTGAAATCTGTTCCTATATTGTTACATGGCTGCCTTTCTGTCATGTGTCTCTGGGCGTCTTGTCTTGTTTTATATGCCACCATTCAGCAAGACCTTATATCCCATCAAAGTCATATTCACAGGTCTCAAGAGTTAGGATTTCAGTAGATTTTGGAAGGATAACTCTTTTCAATCTACCCTTAACATAAAGGAAACACAAGTTCTCGCAACTGGAGAGTATCATCATAAATAGAGAAAATATCAAAATTGTCAAAGATTTCGTTTTACTTGCATCCACATTTAAAACCTCAGGAAGCAGGAGGCCCCAAATCAAACAATATATTGCATTCAACAAATCTACTGAAAAGAATTTTTTAAGTGTTAAAAAGCAAAGATACCACTTTTAGGACTAAGATGTATCTGACTCAAGTCAAGGTATGCAATCACCCCAGAAAAACTTGAATAAAGATGACCAAAGAATAGACACATTTGAATTCTGGTATTAGCAAGGTGATGAGTATTGAATATACCATAGACTACCAAAAGAACAAACAAGTATATCTTGGAAAACATACAGAGACAATACTCTTAGGAAGAGAAGATGAGACATATCACATATATTTTGGATATGTTAAATAAAGGGCAAATGGCATCATGCACCAAAGAAGACAGTGAGATGGTTTGACGCAATGGCTTCTTCTACAATGGGTTTAATATAGTGGGGAAGGGAAAGGACTGGACATTGTTTTGTTATGTTGCATCTAATGTTGCCAGGAATATGAACTGACTAAATGATAGTCATCAGTAAAAAGAAAAAAACCTACAAAATCTATAACATAACACCTGAGAGCATAATAGAAATTAAATCACTTTTGTTTGTTTGCAAAAAGATGATAGAGTTAAGTCTCTTTCTGTTCCTGCAGCGCTCAAAGTTGAGTTTATGCACTCTGCTCAATGGTTTGTTCATCACATTGTTTCTCCCTTTCATATTCAAATTCTGGTCATTGTTTTCATGGGAAGTTGAAATTTCATTTTCGTTCATTCTTTCATCAAAATATGTATTAGGGAGCATACAGGTGCAAGACACTCTTGTAAGTGCTATCAATACAAAAATAAAATGAGGCATCTTCCCTCTAGTGAGGCAAGCTAAGAAAACACATAAATGAATGTTGTGGATTTAATAATTCTGATGACACAGAAAGTGCACAAATATATCTTTCATTTCTCTATAACTGCAATAATATCCCTCCCTGGTTTCAAACAATATTTTATCTGGTCTAGACAAGATAGATTTCATCCCATACACACATTAAAGTTGGACCCTGAATAAGGAAGACCAGAGAATAATTTTGCATTTGGATTATGTTGTTGATGAAAATTATTGAAGTGCCATAGACTGCCTTCCACAAGAACAAACACATCCATCATGTAAGAAGTAGTCAGAATATGCTTTAGAGGAAAAGGTGGCGAGACTTCACCTCCAAAACTTTGGACATGTTGTCAAGAAAGACCAATTCCTGGAGAAGGACATTGTGCTTGGTAAGATAAAGGGAGAGTTGAAACAATGCACTGATAAAATGTCTACAGCAATAAGAACATTTATGAGAACTGAGCATGCTGAGTTCTGTGGTCACATAGGATCGCTCTGACTGTGAACTGACATGCTGACAAATAAAAATAACAATACCATGCCCAGTGTACGTGCAATGATGCTTAATAACCCTCACTTCCATGAAGCTTTCAGGTTTTATTCCTTTGAAGGCAGATACTCATTTGCTTGCTCTTCTGGCAATCTATTGTCTCTCCAATGTCCTTTTTCAACCCTGTAATTCAAAGTAATCTTTTTTTTCTTCAATTTTCCTTACCCAACTTTTACATGCTTATGAGGCTAGTCATATAAAATATTGCAGCCCAGATCAGTTATGCTTTAGTTCTCCTGGTACTATCTTTACTTTATAATACTTTAAAGAGATCGTTTTACAGAAATTTATGCAATATATATAGTATGAGTATGATTAATATTTTAGATGAATAATAAGCATACATTAGAAAATATCTATAGTATAAAGTTGAAAACATTCTAATGTAAGGTGACTTTGTGTCCTATGTGTTCTGAGATAGTAGTCGGTCTCAACTCCATTATCCTATATCAACAATAATATTTTCCTCTTTCACTTTAAAAAATAGTATATCTTGTGGTTACGCTATGTATATATCTTCCTAGCTTTAAGGACCATGACAGTGCTCTTTGTCTACAGTCCTCTTTGTCTTCAGTGGAGGTATACATCATCTTTCCTAGTTTGAATGACCATTTTCGCCATGAGTCTTCTTTATTTTTTTTTTTGTTGGGCATCACTGCTCTCCGGTGGTGGGAGTAGGAGGCCCAGCACCACTGCTGGAATTGAATCTCCGTCCCAGTGGGCCGCAGTCCCACGCACAACCAATATGCCACCGGGGCTCAGCCCGAGTCCTCTTTATTATGATGCTTTGCTGCTCTGAGATAAACAGAATTGCACAAGATTTTCAAGCCATACCATTTGCACCTCACAAGCCCTCATTGTTATCCTTTATATGGGACAGCGCAGTGTGATTACTGGTGGCACTGGAAAAATGTTTATTCCAATTCTATGATCTTACCATACTCCTCCAATTAGTCTATAGTGTATTTATCCTATCAGTGACATCTCTACCTTATTAAATTTGATGTAGGGGACTAGAAAACACCTCTTAGGGACCATTTAAACCTAATTCTTAAACGCACCCCTGTGGTCTTCTTTTCCTCACTCTTAGTGGAACTTTTTTTTTCATTTGAGATCCATTAGCATTGCTCTAACAGTCCATTGGAACGGTTAAGAC
Organism: Nesogale talazaci; assembly: GCA_004026705.1. Classification (NCBI taxonomy): domain Eukaryota; kingdom Metazoa; phylum Chordata; class Mammalia; order Afrosoricida; family Tenrecidae; genus Nesogale; species Nesogale talazaci. Next base: position 38,358 of record PVJH01005974.1, on the reverse strand, counting down.
TACAGTGCTGTACTTTTTCTTGGTTCAAATCATCTCTTTATCATACTAACTGATCTGTAAATAACTGAACTCCTTTCATCCATAACCTGGGAAGACAGTGACCTCAGATACTGTTGTGGTATTAAATATGTGAATGCATGGAGGCCTCAAAGTGCTTGTGGAAAAATAGAATCAAAAGACAGGAAAATATTCAAGAACGTCTTAATGTTTCCTCTGTATATTTAAAACCCAGGAAAGTGATTCGTAATTAGAGAGCATCTTGGAAGTTTTAACCGTAATAATATTTCATATAAAAGACTATCACAAGTATCACCATTCCTTACAAAATGCTTTACATAGCAGCTGTGCTGCCAAGCCATGAGATTTTGTTCTTAATGTTCAGCAAATAATTCAGAACTCCACATTCTTTTTATCTGTCAAATATGTGATGTTGGCAAATGTAGAGTGCTCTGGATTTCAGAAAACGATTCCTAATACACACTTAAAATCTGACTTTAGATTCAATTTATGTTTGTTTGTTTATTCAAAGCTATGTTTCCTCTGAGCAAGGTATGATGTTGGCTCAAGTCTAAGACTTTGAGGGACCCGATAAAGCAGACACAAATGGAGGGCAGACAGCAACTGTTGATACAAAGAAATGCGGAAGCATTGAAATCCTATTAAAATTATCTGTGTTCATCTGCAAATTTTTGAAATTTAGTAGCTTGATGATAGAGAGAAGTTTTATACCTATCAATAAAGCAGAGGATTCTCCTTGAAACCTAACAATGTCAATTGATGTGCTACTGTGTTGGGCATACTTTACAGGCTGTCGCCTGCAGGATATCATTTAATCTGACAGTCTTATCAAGAGAACATTATCTTCATTGTGCAGACAATGAAACGGATATTCAGAGAAAGCAAGCAATTCTCCCCACCTCTGAGAACTAGTAAGTTAAGTCATAGCAAGTATGAGCAACAAGGTTTAAACCTATGGTTTCTGGTGGTCAGTGATACTCCTTGGTCTGCTTTCTTTTTAACCTCCAATTCAGCTTCCATTCTACACTTTCACTTCTCTGATTAGGAAATACAGCACTCAATAGATCATTGTAGCAGTTTGAAATTGAATCATGCATTGTATTGGGAACTCTTTTCCTTTCCTTTTGTTTTATCATCTTTTTCTTGATTTTCCTTAATTCTACATATAAAGGTTTTATGAATTTGTTTGACTGGTTAGCTTAAAGCACCAACTTGTAACTATAGCATTTTTATTCCCTCCAATTTGGAGCAGGAAAAAATTCATTGAAATAATTTATTATGTTTGTTATAAGTAGGGCACATCAAGGTGGTTGGAGTATTCGAGAAGATTTTTTTTTTAATCTTAGATTTTATAAGTTGGAATTATACACATCTACTGACCTATTTCTCTCCCCTATGCTATTTCCTAAAAGGCAAACAGAGGCCTTTCTGTTAGATGGTGAGGTAAAAGTTATACTAATACTGTAGAACAGACAAAATTTGCACTAAACATTTTGGAAAATGTTGCATTTTCAAACTCTAAACATCATTATTAAAGAGAAGTTTATGTATTTGTCTAGGTCAAAATGTTGGTGGAAAAGTCATATTAAAATATGACATAGAAAAATAACCTTTAATCTGTACCAAAGACTTAGATAGTTACTTATATTTCAATAACTTCTATAAGGGAAGGCAGAAGGGAACCAAGATAAAAGTATATCACTTACACACTTTGGCTATCCAAAAATAGTTAACAGCAGTAGCTGAATTAAATTGTGAAAGCATTTATAGATCACTGTTTTAGCATAAAGCATGACATCTGACTAATCTAGAAAGCAGCAGTTCATTTTGCTTAGTTTTCTGGCAAATCGAGGGACATAATTCAAATTACCTTACATAAAAGTATAACTTAAGAAAAGGTGGTTATGGAATTCCAAACAATACATAGTTTGGTTATGAGAATCGGGAATGACAGAGTGGGAAAAATAAAGTTTCCCCTGTATGTATGAAAATATTATAATATTGTATGACTGGAATATTCTGTAACAATCTTTACATGCATGGACTATCTCATCTTTGAAAATCCAAAGCAAGTGTGCTTTCTGTGTGCATAAATGCATCTATTCAGAGTCCCCCTTTGGTCGCCCTGGAGATGCATCTTTTGACATTGTTATGGAGAGGTATTGCTCAAGAAAATAATAAAACAGGACAGATCAGTGTTTCCATGATTAAAGAGATTATGGGAATGTTCTCATGGGAAACTTTCTTATAGTTCATTGTATTAGCGCATTTTTAATTTATAGGTAAATGAATAAAGAAATAAAGATAAAGATAATAAATAAAGATAATTCATTATAGTAAATGTTGATGAATAAGTTAAAGAGCAATTAATAAAGATAGAAGTTAAAAAATCTCAGATTTATTTAACAAGTAGTTTTGAATTTTATATTCATATATTTTGAATCTTTGACTTTCAACCCCTTTAGATCTTAGATTCCTCACCTGAAAATAGAAAAGCATTGAAAGTGTTCACCATTAATCTTTGTTGATGCTTATAATTATTATTCTTTATCAATAAAGGAGAGTTCATAGACATACCTTAAACCACACAAAAAAAATCTCTAAGTAATTGCATAATTGACCTTTTCGCTAAGGTGCAGCTGAGATCTTAAGGCAGTTCAGGTGACATCATTCCATATTTCTTCCAGAGGTACACATGTTAAGTTCAACACAGATTTTTTCAATAATTTTATTGGGGCTTCTTATAGCTCTTATAACATTAAATACATCATTTGTATCAAGCATATTTGTACACATGTTGCCATATTTATTTCCAAATATTTTCTACTGGAGTTCTTGGTTTAAACTTCTCTGTCACCTTCTGTGGAGGGAGGATGTTTTGAGAGTGATGACGGCAACAAGTGTGAAAATGTATCCTGCATACAAGTGAGGTATGTATGGATCGTGATGAGAGTTGTATGAGCCCCCACTAAAAGGATTTATCAAAACAGATTTTGTGAAAATATGTGATGGATGGTTCTCTTAGGAGATGGGTTGGCCACAGCTGTCAGCTGCTCAGCACTAGACCTTGTTTTCAGCTATTCCCGAAAGTGTTACAAGTTAACTGATTAAGCTGGAAATGGATCCCCAATAGAAATTAATAGTTTAATGCATTTAGAAGTCATAGTATTTTTTACACACACACACACACAGAAAGGAAAAAAGATTAATGGGGCGGGGTGGGGTGGTGACCATCCATATCCCAGGGTCATATACTGTTTTTACAACTTGAGTAGACCAGTAATCCATGAGATGGTTTAAATACTTAAATAAATTAGCTCAGTTTACCCTTTTCTAATTAAGTGATATAAAGCAAATTGGTTTCATGTTGTTAGAAGAGTACATATGCCTGGGATAACAATAACAAAAACGTGATATGCATTGTTCAAAATAGGACATCATTGGCTTACTTGCTTATTAAGAGTAACTTCAGGGCTGAACCCTGATGGCGTAAGTGGTTGAGTGCGGACGGGGACCACGGGCTTAGCACTTCAAATCCAGTGGCGGCTCTCAGGAGCAGTGCTGGGTAGCTCCCACGACCACCAGAGAGCATTGATGCCTCCCCTCAAAACAAACATACAAACAAAAGAATAACTTCTTAGAAAAGTTGATCTTTGTATATTGAAGGAAACAACATGTGTCGGTTGGTCTAATTTTTGAAACATAGGAAACATTTAAACATACAGAAAAGAGGTCAGTACCAGTAAATACAAGCAAGTACCATCTTGATCCAAGAGTCACATTTTTCCACCTTTGCTTTATTTCTTCCCCTCTCGTGAAATTGGATAAGTAAAAGACCCATTGTATGAACAGTCATCCCTATAACTTTCCTCTTCTCGATATCATGATCTTATTGAAAGCAATGTTTTTATTTTCTGTGTGTTTATGCTTTTACTTCAAATATTTTCAAAGATGACAGAAAGAAAATCATATTGAACAAATGGCATAGTAACTAATTTTTAACCATGGGAGAAAGACAAGGCTTTGTAGTGCCAGAAAGAGTTACAGTCTCACAGCCCAATGGGGTCCCTATAAGTTAGAATTGACGGAATCACAGGTTTTTGTTGTTTTCTAAATAAGCTTAAATTTACCGATCCTGCTTGCTGTGACTTGCTAACTTCTCTAACCCTGCCCCCATATTGTCTGTGAGTTCTGTGCTGCCACCATATGATGACTGGCCCCAGTAAAGTAGAAGAGCACCATGATATGCGGAACAGTAGATATCAAAATAAAGGGAGTTGGAGGGTGGGAGCATGTCTGGCCCCAGAATCAGAGGAATCTGCTTTGAGCGACTCTGTAGTTGGATTCACCTCTCTCTAGTCACCACAGAAAGTAAGATACAGTCACCAAACCATTCTTCCCAAGCATACATATATACACATTTATATTTGAGATGTATAGGTGATTTAATGTATGCTTTTGTTTAGGATAAATTTTAATCATATACTCATAAGTTAAACATCTCTTCATAAGTTGCACATCTGATTTTTTTCTCTTGTTCATATCTTTGCTCAATGTAAAATAGATTCTTAGTCACTTTTGAAATACATTTCTACAGTCTCTTTTGTCTTTTAACTACATCAGCCAGGGTTCTTTTTTCAATCCATTTTATTAAAACATAATCTAGATATATACCACTCCACAATTCAATCAAATCAAGCAATGTTGTACAATTGCTACCACAGTCAGTTTCAAAGCGTTTCTTCCTTCTGTATTCCTTGATTTCTGAGACCCTTTGCTATTGAGTTTATTCATTTGATTAATATTGTTATGCTAAATAGTTACAATTTTACTCCTGAAAATTGTAATTAATATTGGCATTAACCATATCTCATACAAATCAATAGTTCAATCATATCAGCAAGGAGTTCAATCGTATCATTACCATAATCAAATTTTGAACATGTTCTTCTTTCTTGTACTCCTTGTTATTATTCTCCATTCTCTCCCACCTCCCCTGGCATAAGCCCATGAAACCACGCATCCAGGTAATGTCCTTATAGAGACACCCATAGGGGATATAATATGTGGAAAAACTTACAGAAACAAAAATACAAAAAGACTAACAACAGGAACAAATAAAGGAAAATCTCAGGTTGAAATGAAAGCAGAAAATATTAAAAACTAGAGCAACTCTGAAAGAGGTCTAAAGGGAGATCAAATGAGAAGATATTGTATTCTAAATTAACTACATCTGCCAGGGTTGTTTTTCTTTCAAATTATTTTATTAGAACCTAATCTTGGTATCATACCATTCCATAGTTCAATCACATCAAGCGGTATTGTACAATTGCTACCACAATCAGTTTCAAAACTTTCCTTGATTTCTGTACCCCCCCCATTGTTTTATTCATGTTGATTACTATTGCTATGTTAAATAGATTGCAATTTTACTTCCCAAAATTGTAATTCACTTATAACTACATTCATAGTGTCTTTATCCAGGAAAAGTCTCAAAGTCAATGTATGTAAGATGATAAATAGTTTTTTGGGTTATTTTAGCTTTTAAAAAATTAATGTCAGGACTGAGCCCCAGTGGTGTAGTGGTTGTGCACGGGACTGCGGCCCACTGGGATGGAGGTTCAATTCCAGCAGTGGCTCCACAGGAGTAAAGGCTGGGCCTCCTACTCCCACAACCAGAGGGCAGTAATGCCCAAAAAACAAAACAAAAAAATAATTTCATTTTATTTGGGACTCTTACAACTCCTATAATAACTCATATATCAATTGTACCAAGCACATTTGCCATCATCATTTCCAAAACATGTTCTTCTTGACCCCTTGGTATGAGCTTCTCTTTTTCTCCCTCCCTCCCTCTCTGGCCCTCTCACCCTTATGAACAATTGATAATTTATACAATATATTTCTTTTCTTTTTTTAAAATCATTTTATTGGGGAATCATACAACTCTTATCAAGATCAATACACACATCCATTGTATGCAGGCTACATTTGTAGACTTGTTGCCTTATCATTCTCGAAACATCCCCCCTCTACCTAGGTTTCCAAGACCATAATTATGAGAGTAGAAGGCCTCATCTTTCTCCCAAGAGGTAGCTGAAAGTTTGCCCAAACTCATAACCCACTACCCAAACATATTTTATAGAAATTATTTTTGCTCTCTAGAATTTGAGTCTTAGATGAATTGAAATGTACTTTTGAGTATATTAGGCTATTATTTAATTATATTTTGCATATCTATGGATTGTATTTTATGGCTCATGAATAGTATTAACCAATCTATTAATCTATTAATTGTCATCAATATGTATGATAACTTTTCCTAATATATGGATATATGTCTGAATTTTCTACTGAGACATGTGATTATTTTTTGTTTATATGTTTAAATTTATCTTTGATGCCCTTATAATTGAGTTAAAATCTTGAAATTAGGGGCTATATGTTGGCTCTGTGCCTTTGGACCCCATGCCTATGAAAAAAGAAGTCTGATGGAGTGTGGTGGATTACACATTTAGCAGCTAATCACAAGGTCAACAGTTCGAAACCATGATATGGATATCTTAAGATTTCTGCTCCTGAAAAAATGTACAGTCTCAAAAATGCACAGAGGGCTTCTACTGATTGTTATGAGACTGCTTTAAGTCAGGCACAACTCTACGGTGGTGATGTTATTTTGTTTTATGTTTACAACTATAAACCCATACTTCATAGTTTTAAACTCTACTCAGAGATACCAATGGGTTGGTGATGTTACATTCTTACAATCTGAGAGTTTATTCATCAAAACATAAGAGCATCTGTCGTAAAATTTACTGACAAAGATAAAAAAGAAAATGTATTTGGCAACTAAAACTAATTTCGAAAGTCAAAGGATATATTTCAGTTGAAACTGACATAACCATAGAAAAACACAAGACCATTTTTAGCTTAAAATAATAATACAGCTTTAGTGCTCATTATTAATTATTTTTTTCCTGAATCTAAATTTTGTTTTACCAACAAATATTTGGATTTGATGATCCAGTAAAAATGAGCAAAATGTAGTAGAAGACTTGATTAGCATGATGATACTTTGTGTTTTTTCTATTTGATATGTAAAGGAACATGAAGTTAAACTTCAAATCGCCAGCAAGATTTTCAATATATATTGCAAGGATTATTAGGAAATATTGCACAGAATAGAGTGTCTTAATAAGATACAAATTATTTCAAGCAGTGTTCGGTTTGTATAATGTTTTCTTGATTAAGGCAACGATAATCTTTCTTCTATGATGGTTGCAAAAGCAAATTTAGAAATAATAATAAGGGTTTAGAAGTTCAATTATCAAATAAGGGATATTTAATCATTAATTAAGCAATGAGCTTTTTAATCAAGTGTGATTTGTCAAGCCTTCTTTAAAATCAGTGGTTCTTAGCCTTTCTAATGCCACAACCATTGAATACAGATCCTCATGTAGTTGTGAACCCCCACCATAGAATTATTTTTTGTTGCTACTCCATAACTGTAATTTTGTTATTTTTTTGAATTGGGCGACCCCTATAAAAAGATCGTTTGATCTTTTGACAACCAATGGGGATATGACCCACAGGTTTAGAGCAACTGTTTCAGGTGCTAGAATGGGTTAAGATATAGAAAAAATTTCAACACAGAAATGGACTGAAAGGTACAAGCATATTTGTGGAGAAAGAGGATTTCCATTGAATAGGGTGGCCATAGGTTAATACCTCCTTAAGTAGGAAGCATTAGGCAAAGTCTTAAAAGAGAAAGGAAACAAGTGATCTAGTTATCTGAAAGGAAAACTTTCACAGTTGGGGGTGGGGGGCGGGCATAGGCAAGCAAACAAATATGTGTGCAGACATTCATCTGAGAATGCTCAGCTTTCTGGAGAATCAACATAACCAGATAGCAAGGATTAGACAGTTAAGAGAGATAAAGGATTTTGACTTATACAGAGTGAAAAAAATTACTTGCCAATAATTAAAATAATGTTGCTTTTTACTTCAAATGAAATGGGAATCAATGAAGAGTTTTGAGTTAGTCATTATTAACTTAATTTTAAGGCTTACTCCAGTCTTGACAAGAGACCCAGTGCCTAAAAACAGAAGCAAAGAGAGTGGTGATGGGATTACAACAGAAATCTAGGCAAGAGGTCAGTGTGATTTGCAACACTGGTAGTTTAGTCAGTAAGAAGCAGTCAGACTTTGAATGTATTTAATATCTGGGTTATAAGTGAGAGGAAATCAAGAATAGCTTCAATTGTTTGGGTTGAAAATAGTGAGTGTACTGTATACTGAGATGCAGACTAAATTCTGGCACAGCAAAGACATTTTAAATGGCCATTATAAGTAAACTAACAAAAGACATTTTATTGGATTTGAGTATGTTTTAAAATGAAAATATTTCTAAACCATTTTAGCATGGAGACAAAGATGAGGAATCAGATAATATCATTATTTTCTACATGGACAGCTCCCACTTCCCACAGAAGAATCCACTTCAGAGGGCACCACTGAACCCAAGCTCACGGAGAGGGGGCATGTCTGATCAGAGCACACAGGAGCAAATGAAGGGAGAGGAAGAGAGAGAGGAGCACACCCTGACCCACAAACCCTGAGGATGATATTCCCACTCAGAGGAGCCAAAGCACAGAGAGGACCATAGGACCAGCCCCACTATGAGACATGACATCTGCCGCAGACCTGTAGCACTGTGGGGAACAACACTGGAGACACAGTGCTGGAACTGTGCCCCATCTGACACCATGACACTGAGGCAAAACACTAATGGCGTGCAAAAGAACAGCAAGGAAACAGAGCAACAAAATCCCCAGGAAATACCAAAAGTAGACTTGGGGACCAGAGGGTGGCAGCCCATCCAACTCGACTGGAAAACACTCCTAAAGGTCAACAGACCTTGCAGGCTTTTCTCTTTTTTGTCATTAGTTTTTTGTTATTGTTCTGTTTTCTTTTGTTGCTTTGTTTTGCTCTGTCTTGTTTTTTGTTCATATTATTAGCTCTGCAGGTCTATCTAGATAAGATAGATGAGATAAACAATGTGGGTGAGAAAACAAAGCGACCAAAGTTTCCAGGGGGTCATGGGAAAGGAGTAGGCAAGGGAAAGGAAGTGTGTTAACAAACCCAGGGACAAGGGAACAAGTGATGCAAAATCAGTGACGAGGAGGGAGGCCTGTTAGGACTTGATAAAGGGTCATGTAACTGAGAGGAAATACTGAAAACCAAATGATTGTGGGACAAGAGGAGAGTAAAAGGAAATTGAGGAAAGTTCTAGGAGGCCTAGGGTACTTACAGAGCTCTAAATGCAGGCATGCACATATATAAATATATTTATATTTATTGATGGGGAAATAGAGATATGTTCATATATTTGTAGGTTAAGTACTAATGTAGTTGATGGACATTGGGCCTTTACTCAAACACTCCCTCAATGCAAGAACACTTTGTTCTATTGAACTGGCATTCCATGATGCTCACCTTCCTAACACCAGCACTGAAGACTGAGAGGGTGCATAAGTAAATGTAGCGAAGAAAGCTCATGGTGCTCAACTATCAAAAGATACAACATCTGGGTCATAAAAGCTTGAAGTTAAACAAACAGCCATCTATATGAGATGAAATGAAACCCACAAGGAAGAAACACACCAGTCTGTTTGATCACGAGTTATCAATAGGATCAGGTATCAGGCATCAAGATTAAACAATCATATTTGTGTGAATGAGGAGGGAGTTTGAGAGGAGACCAAAAGCCCATCTGTAGATAACTGGACATCCCCTTACAGAAAGGTTGTGGGGAGAAGACAAGGCAGTCATGTTGGATGAAACATACAACTTCCCTCTAGTTCTTCGATGATTCCTCTCCCTTTCTGTCATGATCACAAATTTGGTTAGACCAGAGGATGTACACTGGTACGGAGAAGACCTGGAAACACAGGGAATCCAGGACGGATAAATCCCTCAGGACCAATAATGAAAATAGTGATACCAGGAGGGTTAGGGGAAAGTGGGGGAGAAAGGGAGAAGGAGCACACTGATCTACATATAACTACTCCCTTAGGGATGGACAACAGCAAAGTGGGTGGAGGGAAATATTGGTCAGTGTAAGACATGAAATAGTAGTAAAACTTGATAGATTTTCAAAGGTTCATGAGAGAGGAAGGATGGGAGATGGAGGGGAAATATAAGGAGCTGATACCAAGGGCTCAAGTAGAAAGCAAATGTTTTGAGAACGATGATGGCAAAAATGGTACAAATGTGCTTGACACAATGGATGGATGTATGGATTGTGATAAACATTGCATGAGCCCTCAATAAAATGATTTAAAAATATCAATAGTTCATGTGGATTTCTATATCTCTTAAATTGAGATAGATCTCACTTTCCCAAATACTGTTAGAAAAATAGTGTAGGATGAATATGAGTGGGTAAATAAAACCATATTGATACTAGGGTTCCAGTTTACTTATACACAGGTTTATTCCCAGCAAAGCATCCTTAAACAGCTCCCTGCAATCAAGAAATCACTGCAGATGCATTCTCCCAGTAATACAATTATTATTAATCTCATGAGGGTGTGCTTTTAAAAAGGACTGATATAAGCATTGGTTACAGAGGGGATCTGCTGAGCCCATGAAAGTCAAGGTAGCTCCATGTAAAAGGTTAAGGTACATGTATATCTGGGTGCCAAAGGGGGCACTATTGATAGATTTTCTTGAAAGCCCAAGGCCATGATGGAGGCTTATTAAAATGAAGTTTGCAGAAAACTGAAAACTACATTGGTGAGAGTAAAAACCAGGGAAGTTGTGCAGAGATATTTGTTGTTCCCTCATAGCACTTCACCAGCTCATCCATCAGGAGTCAGAAGGTTGTTAGGGGAGGTTTTCATTGGGAAATCTGACCTCATGCGTCCTACAGTGCTCATCTTGCCTCTTCAGACTTCTTTCTGTTTAACAAATGCAAAGAACACTGAAAAATGACACAATTTTAATCCACAGAAGATTCCCAAACTGACATTTGATACGTAAAGGAACTCAGAATTCTTAGGAGAACAAGAGAGAGAGGAGAACAGTGCCTCTACCCGTGCCTACCTGGAGGATAAGGACCAAAACAAACAGTTTCCAACTTTTCATTTCATAAAGATTTCTATTTTTTCTTGCACTAGGGCTTAAAAATGATTTGAAGTGGTTCATAGCTGCAGACTCATTTGCACAATATGAATGTATTGGAATGATTACCAGAAAAAAATAACTAATTGAATCTGTAAAAGTGAAGAGTTGGAATAAATGTATTGCAACCTTTCTAGATGCTAATGTGGGAGATTAGACTTTTTCAGGACTGTGTGAAGTGATACACATTGAAGGTAATGCACTTGGATACCATCTTTGAGACAGACTTGCTTCTGACTCTCAATTTAAAATTATGTTGCCACGCTACATGAAAAGCATCCTTGTTTTCTAAGTTGATAGTCGGGTATTGAATAGTATTTTTTTCTCATTCTGCTCATTTTCCCAGTTCATCCACATTTTAAAAATTTGAGCCCTAACATTTTTTTTGTGACTAGTACAAACTGATTCAAATACTTTGATTGTGTGAGGGTATGTGCTTTAGAAATTGCTAAAGAGGTACATACCAAGAAAAGGAGAACTTCACGGTTCAAGAATCCAGATACTGAAGACCCTACTCAAAATTCCAAGATTTATTTCAAAAACTTTCAAGAGCAGAATTTGACAGTGGGCAGGTTTAGAAAAAAATTGAGGTTTAATGGCTATGAAGAGAAAGGGGCTCAGATAAACATCAAGATATTCAGTTAAGCTGAGAATTGTGGGACACAGAACATAAAGAGAACTGTACACTGCTCAGCTCATAGGTGGAATGAAACTTTTCTTTGAATCATTTTGATATCTGATAGCTATTTTGGACATATAATGCCTTTAATTATATAGGTGGTTATAGTTCATCCAGGCGAGTACATTATGCTCATGCAGAATCTCTACGTGCATCAAGAACATATGGAGGGTGAACAAAACAAGGGAAAATACATGGTTTAGATAAAAAAAATGTGTGTGGCAGGGTTTTATTTTCCCACCATCCTTATTCAATCTGTATGCTTAGCAAATAATCAGAGAAAAAGACTTATATGAAAAATAATTTACCATCAGGTTTGGAGAAAGTTTTCTCAATAGCCTACTATATGCAGATGATGCAACCTTGCTTGTTGAAAACTCAAAGGACATGAAACACTTGCTGATGAAGGTTAAGGATGGCACCCTTCACTATGGATTACAACTCAATGTAAAGAAAACCCAAATCCTCACACCTGGACCAATCATAATAACTTGGGGAAAGATTGAAGTTATCAAGACTTTCATCCTGCTTGTAGCCACAATCAATGCTCATGGAAGCAACATTCAAGGGATTGAATAGCAGAATGCATTGGATAGATTTGCCACACGATACTTCTTTGGAGTGTGAAAATATGTGGAATTTACTTTCAAGGACTAAGATGTGCCTGAGTCAAGCAGTGGTATTTTCATTCTCCTCATATGCATGTGAAAGTTGTGCATTGAATAAGGAAGACTGAAAAATAATCGATGTATTTGAATTATGATGCAGAAGAAAAACATTGAAAATATTGAAATAATCATGGTGTGTTAGACAGGGTTCCCTATAGAAATAAAACCAGGGCATGCATATATATATATATATATATATATATATACATATACACACACACATATATATGACAGATAGATATCTAACAGAAGAGATAAGAGTTAATCAATAAAGCAGTATGAATGGCTCAGTGCAACTGACTTCCATGAGACAACTAATACAAATGACAGTCCTTCAATGCTTGAGGGCTTCAGGGTAGTCCACTATAGAGCAATTCAGGCTATCCAGCCACAGGCAGCAAACACTAAGACAAGTCACCAATAGTCAACCAGATGACAGAGTCTGACAGGCCCCAACCAGCTGAAGGGATATACATTCCGATAGTTTGGCGAAGCAGGGCTTAAAGAATCCTCAATTTATAGTCACACAGACATGGATTAGGTGACCCACAGCCAGTGCAGCTTGCAAATGGAGACACAGAACAAGCAAGGAAGCCAGTTGCACATTAGTCCAAAGATCCAAAAATCAAGAGAGAGAAAGACGAAGCTCACAGAGCCATTTATATCTCCACCCTTGACTTACTCTCTTGTGCCCATTGGCCATGTTGCCACAACCAACCTTCCTATCTTCAGAGGTCTGATTCCATCAGGGCAAGGCCACGTGGCTTCTCCTCCGATACTGCCATCTTGATTCATCGTGTCTGAGACTAACTCCCAACCACTGGGGAAGATAGCTTCTCATCTTCATGAAGGAAATATTGCAAGATTTCCCAGAAGTCTCAGGAGAAAGCTATGTCCACATAGAGGCCTCATTGGCTCCTCAATGGCTACCTCTAGATTAACAGGCTAGACTCCACCCCTACATTTCAATCATAAAATTAACATAAGCACATGACTGCCACATTGGCCTATGGGATCTCCTGGATCCCAGACATATTCTTCTTTACCTCCATTAGGTAGCACTAGTCAAATTTCTGTTTGGTAATCAGGATCAATCACACCACTCAGTTTAGTGTCACCCTTCCTGACCTGTTGATCCAAAGGCATGAGAAGCCAAAGTGGTCAGAAGGCATTCTCAGCTGCCAACTCAGTGGAATCCATGTTGTGTTTCCTGATGGGAGAGTTCCTTCCTTTGGGCCTAGGAACTCCAGGCCTGAATCACAGATGGTTGCTGGGACAGGAAGCAAAAATGCTGCAAGTGGATCATGAGTGATAGTGAGTAATGCCACACCAGCTTCCACCTTTTGGTTCCTGAACCCATGAAATCTATTGAAGACAAAGCACTAAATATTGGCCATTGGTTAGAGTATATACAGCTTCCTGGAGAACACTGGCCCAGCTCCACACATTGTTGCCACCTAGTTGGCAATGTAATTGTGTCTTTGGAAGGCCATTCCTTCTTTCCACCTGAACTAGCATTCTTCTGTCTGTACAGATCATGTAAATATTGAGTAGGGTTCCCATATATTTCACTCCCAGGGACACCGTGATTAAGTAGCCAATGCCATGAGTCCACACGAGGCAGCTTTGCTTTCTATGGAAACTTTGCTTTCTATTATAACCACATGCACCTGTATGTGTTGATTCAGTGCTGACAACTGCTGCCTATCACCACAGGGCCCAATCAGCCCCATCATGAGCAAATGCCAGAGTTCACTTAGGGCATTCCCCACTGTTAATCCTGGTGGACATAAAATAGAAATTGCAGGAGTCTTCAGAGATGCTCAAAAACTTGTTCCTTATGGTTGTGGTAAAGGGTATGTTCTGAAGACCTTGGGGTCTATAGGAGAATTCTGATAGATCCGTTTCATCATACCAATTTTCCTAAGCTTTTGGATGTCTTCTTCTATGGTGTACCAAGGTAGGTTATGCCCCTCATGTTGGTCTAATCTAGGCCATCAGGCAGTTCTTGCTTCAGTGAACCAACCAAAAAAGAACTTATATCCTCTCTTATTCTCTCCTGCTAAGACATTGAAAGAAGAATCTGTGCTTAGGAGTCCCATATCCATATACTCAGATGGGTCTAATATTACATTTCTTACACCAGTATCCTACACCATTAGCAACCACTCCCAGAAATATACCCCAGACTTCTGCTTGTATGTATTTGAAAGATCAAGTAGCTCTTTGTGAGTATAGCATGTTTCTTCTTGGGTAATCATCTCAACCTCACCTTTAGGAACTTTCTGAGATTTAATTTTAGTTAAAGGTCTAGAAGAAATAACGTGTGGTGAGGGTGCTTCCTATGTGCTCTCAGCACTATCTTGTTAGACATCTCCCTCACCAATGCTACAGATGCAGCCCCACCTGGCATTTTACCTTGAATAGTTTGGTTAATCTGCTCAAGTGTGTGGTGTTCTGTTGATAGAAGATTAGTACCTTCAGCTGGGAGGGGTGGATCTACTAACTGGACTGCCTCAACTGTTTCTAGGAGCTCAATATTCTCCTCTTGTGAATCATCAGCCCATATGTTCCCACAAGACGTTTCCTATCAATGCCCTCACTTTGGTGTCTGTGGCAGTCATGTGCTTATGTTAATTTTATGATTGAGATGTAGGGGTGGAGTCTAGCCTGTTAATTTGGAGAAAGCCATTGAGTAGCCAAAGAGGCCTCTAGGTGGGCATGACTTTCTCCTGAGACTTCTGGGAAATCTCGTGATATTTCCCTCGTGAAGACGGGAAGCTATCTCCCCCAGTTGTTGGGAGTTAGTTTCAGAGACGATTAATCACAGACAAAAGGGCAGCGTCTGAGAAGCTGGAGGAGCCGCCAGAGAGACCACATGGCTTTGCCTTGATGGAGCCAGATCTCTGAAGCTGGGGCAGCCAGGTGGAGACCTCTGCCAGCAGTGAGTTGCTTCTGCTGTTGATGGACCCTGAACCCTGGAAGTGAGGAGCCACATGGAGACCCCTGCCAGCACCGGGATTCTGCACCCGCTGACCTGTGACTTCGTGAGTTGAAAGGAGACTTTATAGACTGATTTCAGGCATATTGATTAATATCAGACTTATGACCTTGAACTGGACTGGGCTGGAATGCCTTCTCAGTGTCACATTCCTTTTGTATATAAACCCTTTCCTTATATCGATATGCGTGTCTACGAAATTTGTTCCTCTAGTCTACCCGGACTAACACAGTGTCAGACACTGGTCTACATCTGAAGTTCAGTCAATGTTGTAATTCAGCCACTCACATAATGAGACTCTGGACCTGGTTCTCAGCAATGTCAGCTCTATTACTAGAGGATAGAAGGCTCTCCTTTGTAGCACAGGAAGAAGTTTTTAAGTCTGTAAGTCATCACCTGAGGCATGCTTTTCAGACCATCCCTCTCCTTAATCACATTTTCCATTGCAATGAGGTCCAGCCAATCAGCTTCCTTGTACTTGCCATTCTGACTAAACTGCTGGAAAATATCAGGCATATGATCATCAAGAGGCTCCTCTTTCACCACCATCCCATCTACTGGTGGTGCTACTTTAGATATTAGTTTTGCTATTTCACACCACGGATTAATGAGTGGCAGACTTATTCATGTCTTTAGGTGTAGAAATAGCATCACCTGTGCTGTTAAGACTAATCAGGGTAGAGAGTCAATTTAAAAAGCCCGTATTTATGATTTTATTTTTCTGGAACCACTCCTGGCATCGATCGTGTTAGACACGGTTCTCTAGAGAAAAAAAAAACAGGATAATTATAATTTCATATAGATAGATAGATGATAGATAGATAGAAAGATATGTGATAGATAGCTATCTAACACAAGAGATAAATAATTAATCTATGAAGCAGTATGAATGGCTCAGGACAACTCACTTTCATGAGACAGGTAATATACTGGCAGTCCTTCAAGTATTATGAGCAACTGGGTAGTCCTCTGTAGAGCAAATCAGGCTATCCGGCCACAGGCAGCAAACAGTAAGGCAAGTCATGAAAAGTCACCAACAAGGTCCGACAGTCCCCACCTAGCTGATGAGATGTATATTCCATTAATGTAGTGAAACAGGACTTGAAGGAACCTCAACATATAGCGACATAGTCCACAGATTAGGTGCCCCATGAGTAGTGTAGCTTGCAAATTTTCTATTTATTTTGTTTCCTTTTTAAGCAATTTCCTCTTTATTAAATTATGTAAATTTTATTTAATTGGGATCATACATTTTCCTTAGCACTGTAAAAACGATTTCTAACAACAGCTAAGAACTTAAATATACATTTATATATTATTTACTGGGAGTTCATACATATATAATATCATTAAATAGTTCAATCAATAATTTCCAGCAATATTGTGCAATTGCTATCACAGTTTCCAAGCATTTTTTTTCTTCCTGAACTTCTTTTTATTCCATCACCATCACTATACCCTCTCCGCCATCCCACCTCCTAGGAAGAAAGCTTTGTTCTACTTGCTTTCCCCATTAGTTCATCAGTCCTGAGTTTCATATACCAAAAAACAGAAAACGCTATATAAAACATCTTCAAAAGTATTGTGGCAGTCATATACTCATGTGTCAATTTCATGATTGGGAGTGTAGGGGAAGAGTCTCGCCTGTCAATCTGGAGCTAGCCAATGAGACTTCTGTGTGGGCATGGCTTTCTCTTAGAATTCTCAGAAATCTTGCAGTATTTCCCATTGGAAATGAGAGACTTGACTCACTTCCTTAGAGAAGCTCAACTGACAAGACAAAAAGAAAGCATAGTCCCTGAGTCCTAGGAACCACAGGAGCTAGAGGAGAAGTCACATTGGCTTACCATGATGGAATCAGACCTCTAATGCCAGAAAAGTGACAAAGAAACCCCTGTCAGTGCTGAAATGCTTCTACTGATGCTGGATACACAACTCTCCACCCATTGACCTTTGATTGTTCTGGTGTCATTGCAAGTGCTTCGTGAGTCGGAAGGAGAATTTATAGACTGGTACCAGGTATATGGGCTAATATTGGACTTATGACCTTGGACTGGACTGGGTTGGGATGCTTTCTCAATGTTCCATTCCTCCTGTATATAAACTTTTCCCTTATATCCATATACATATTTTGAATTTGTTTCTCTAGTCTACCTGGACTAACACAAGGATGCACTCCAATGACAAAACATCTCTGAGATACACCCTAATATGAATCAACAAAAACAAAAGAAAACAAAACTATACAAAATGTTTATTACCAGATCAGCTCCAACATACATAAGAAAAAGAATAAACTGACAATGTTTTAAGTATTCAATTCAGATTTATGCCTTTGATCTTCTGTACAATGTCCTCTGTTTAGTCTTTGATCTTCTAAACAATGTCCCCTTTCCTCCCATCCCTCAATTGTGAATACAGGCAGCTCCCCAGAGGAATATTTCCTATGTAGTTACCACCAGTGAATCTTGGGCACCCGGTGTCATCCATAGCCTGGTGCAAACCAGAATCTTACAAGTGAGGCTCAGGTACAAATCCCTCATTTGATTTTCCCATTAGATGATTTACATTCCTTCAATGAGTGAAGGTGATGTGCTTCTTCCATGTGGACTGAGGTGACAGTTCACTTAGATGACTGCTTGTCCAGAGACAGGCCTTTAAGATTCCAGATGCTATTTTATCTGATAGCTGGACACCATCTAATTTATTTGTCACATTTTGCTATAGCACCCATATCTTCTGTGTTTCTAATCTTCACCTTTCTGATGGTTAGAAGAATTAACTGCTCTTAAATTGGAATGAAGTGAAGATTTTAAAAATAAATAAAAGTTCACATTAACAGCCAAACTCCAAACTTTTTATGTTCTATTTTGAACAGCAAATACAATTTCTTTTTAGTTTTTCCCAACTTTCAGTTTTTGATTTCTTTTCTATCTCAGATTATCCCCAGGTGTGCATAGGTCAGAGGAGTTCCTAGCAAGACCTGGAATAGTCTTATGTCTCTGTCTTTATCATGCCCTCCTAATCAATTTCTCATACCTGAAATCTGTTTCTGACTCCATAAGCCAAAACAAATTGCTCCTGTCTGGTTAGATTCTAGTAAGGTAGTGAAAATTTTAAAATGTTGATCAATTAAAAAAGCAGTATGAAATAAAAAAGCAGGCCATTTCCAGTCCCTCAGAGGTCAATCAACAATTGTTCTTAGATCACTCTCCAATACCTTCAAATAGCCCCTTTTCAAAACCTTCACTACAGTTTTTCCTTACTTGTAAAATATTCATAATATCTGAGACAGTCAGTTGCAGGCCACTTCACCATTACCAGAAGTTGAATCTGTCTTTCTACAGCAGATTAAACTATCTCAGGGGGTTGTTTCACAGGAGTCACACAAGGACTCCTAAAGATCCTTCCTTGTTAATTTCTGGTCAGTTCCACAAAAGAAAGAGCTGAGGGCTCATGGAAAGACTCTAAATGTGCTGTTAACATAGCAAGAATGAAATCTATCGGAGATGTGCTTTCTCGGTAGAATTTAAATGTCTGTCTCAATAGAACTGGCAAACATTGCTAGCTAGTGAAGTATGGCTTTGAAGTTACTTTCATACTAAAAGACTTGTTAATTTACTTGGTTGCCTTAAACTGGGACTGATTTTCTTATGCCATAAATGCAAAGATTGGAGACACATTCTCAGAAAATAGCACCATGAATAATTTTTAATGTCCAAAATGATTGCTTTATTTAAGAAAATACTGCTTACATAGAGGTGTCTTCTAAGTGAAATACTTTGGGGCAGTTTTCTAAACAACGCTGGCATTGTCCTTTCTACTGATGTATAATTGGTGTAAATTTAATGATAATACTATTTGCATCTTAAATTACTTTGTGTGCACTGGGTATTTACTCTGATCCCAAGAAATATATTGCTTTGGATAGAGTAAGGGTATTATGCTACAGTCATAATTAATTCTTGATTAAAAGTTCTGCAGGAAATGAGAAAATAAAGAGAAGTAGTAATGCCATATTTCTTTTCCATCATACAACATAAAAGTAAGACATATTTTTTGGTTGAGTATTTTCTACCATTACCTTAAAGCTGATATATACTATGTTCAGCTATATAATCTGAGGTATTAAATTGAAATCGGACTCTTTCTTTGATTAGATCACATAAGGTTATTTGGAATGCATATATTTCCTGTCACTCTATTATTGTTTCTGGCATGTTAAAAGGTTAAGCAATCAAGTACTTGCCAAAATGTAGGTAGTTCAAGCAACTCAGAAAGGCAGTTCAGAAAGTGGGTCTGATGATCTGCTTCTGAAAGACAGTAGGCTTGAAAAATCTATGGCCAATTTCCACTTTACATTCATAGATCAGTGTAAGTTAGAGTGAATTAAAGAGCTGCTAACAATAATAACTCTGACATGGCTATGACAGTACAAAATTTTATTTATAATTGGAGTTATGGTTCCCCCAAAACCCTACTTTTTTCTCCCACTCAATTCCATTATCTTTTTTATTTATCTGTATATATGTGTATATGAACAAGACATTATATATGTGTATATAGGAGGGTTGTGTTAGTCCGGGTAAACTAGAGAAACAAATACATAGACTCGCATATGGATATAAGGAAAAGGTTTATATACAAGAGGATTGGGACATTAAGAAAGTATCCTAGCCCAGTCCAGTTGAAAGTCATAAGCCCGATATTAACACATATGTCCAATACCAGTCTATAAATTCTCCTTCCGACTCACAAAGTCACAGGCCAGTGAGTGCAGAGTCCCAGTGCCAGCAGGCGTCCCCTCATGTCTCCTCGTTTCCAAGGCTCAGGGTCCACCAACAGCATCCAGTGGTGAAAGAAGCAAACTCAGCACTGGCAGGTGTCTCCACGTGGCTTCCCCAGCTTCAGAAGTCCAGCTCCATCAGGGGAAAGCTGTGTGGTCTCTCCTGTGGCTCCTTCAGCTCCTGTGATACTGCCATCTTGTCTTTTCCGCAGTTCATTGTCTCTGAGACTAACTCCCAACAACTTGGAAGATAGCTTCTCATCTCCATCAGGGAAATATCACAAGATTTCCTAGAAGTCTCAAGAGAAAGCCATGCCCACACGGCGGCCTCATTGGCTACTCAATGGCTATCCCAGATTAACAGGCTGGCCTCCACCCCTATATCTCAATCATAAAATTAACACAAACACATGACTGTCACAAGGGGTACCCCCAAACAGAATTTTTATCAAAGCTATGTATTTATTTTTGAATAAAACAATTTAATCACTTTCAACATGCTCTCCATTTCACTTAAAACAAAACGCAATCTAGCTCAGAAGCAACAAAATTCACATGGAAGTAGCACACCAATTTGTGATCACAAATTGTCAAAGGGATCAGCTATCAGGCATCAAGCAACAAAAGATCATATAACTGTGAATGAGGGGGAGTGCAGATTGGGACCCAAAATCTCTCTGTAGACAACTGAACTTCCCGTTACAGAAGGATCATAGGGAGGAGAAAAGTTGATCAGTGTAGAGTGTAGCAATGATGAAGCATACAACTTTTCTCTAGTTCTTCAATGCTTCCTCCTCTCCCCACTATCTTAATCCCAATTATACCTTATAAATCTGGCTAGACCAGAGCATGTAAATTGGTACTGATAGGAACTGGAAACACAGGGATCCAGGGCAGATGATCCCTTCAGGAGTAGTGGTGAGAGTGGTGACTCTGGGAGGGTGAAGAGAAGCTAGGGAAGAAAGGGGGAACCAATGACAAGAATCTACATATAACTGCCTCTCTGAGGGACAGAATACAGAAAAGTGGGTAAAGGTAGATGTCACACAGTATAAGATGTGACAAAATAAAAATAATTTATAAATTATCAAGGGTTCATGAAGGAGGGGGAATTGGAAAGGAAGAGAAAAAAATGAGGAGCCGATACCAAAGACTCAAGTAGAAAGCAAGTGTTTTGAGAATAATGATGGCAACAAATGTACAAATGTGGTTTACACAATAGATGTATGTATGGTTTATGATAAGAGCAGCATGAGCCCCCAGTAAAATTATTCAGAAAAAACCTTTTTGTCAAATCTGTAATCCCATTCTTGGACACATTTTTCAAACTTATTTCTTTGGATGGCTGACAGCAACTCTCACATTTTTTTCCATCTCTTCTATAACCTCAAATCACTATCTTTCCGTGTTCTTCTTCATTACTGGGAACAAAAACAGTTTCAATGAGCAAGATCTAGTAGTAAGGTTAATGGGAAAGAGATGTACGCTGTTTGTGGCCCCAATTTTGCACACTTAGAGGACTGCATGAGCAGGTGCATTATCATGGTGGCAAAACCAGTCCCCTATCTGACACAAATCAGACCTTGTTTTGCCATGCACTGTTATGAAATTGTTTTATAACCTCTAAACAGAAAGTTTGATTAACAGTCTGACCTGGTGAAATGAACTCCAAATGCACTATGAGTTGACATTTTCATCTGTTGGAGAAGTTGGCAGACGTCCAGAGTGAAGTTTGTCACCAGTTGACATCTCACCATTTTTGAAATGAGAAAATCACTCATATACTTGAGTTTTTCCATAGTGCGGTCCTTGTAAGCTGTGCTCAACATCACAATAGTTTCTGTGGCATTTTTCCTGAAATAAAATTTTGCAGGTTCACACTGTTCTCTGAAATCAGCCATCACAGAAAATGAGGTTTGAGGAGAACTGCTTTTTATAAAAAAAATTCACTATAACAAAAGAGAACCTTCCCAAGTGAAACCACTAGGTGTGTTAAGTCAGAATGAGTTGCTCGATGCACACTTCAAGGGGAAAAAAATGCATCCTACATATACTCCTCCCAGTGGAGCTTTGTTCCCTTTTGGGGGGAACCCATTGTATCTATATTTTGGATATAAATGAATAGCAAAATGATTCACATTTATTATAGTTTTCTTGTAAAATGTCGATCAAATGCTTGTTAATGTAACCATGTATTATAGTTATCTATAGTACTACAAAGTTGTGGCACTATTTTTCATTCATTAAAAAATTATTAGATATTTTTCTTTTTATTAAAAGATCATTTTATTTGAGACTCTTGCAACTCTTATTACAATCCATGCATCAATTGTATCAGGTGTATTTATGTTGC
Organism: Nesogale talazaci; assembly: GCA_004026705.1. Lineage (NCBI taxonomy): Eukaryota > Metazoa > Chordata > Mammalia > Afrosoricida > Tenrecidae > Nesogale > Nesogale talazaci. Next base: position 15,669 of record PVJH01005974.1, on the reverse strand, counting down.
CATCCTTTTGTTCTAGGCATTTACTTAAAAAAAGCTGATTGGGGGCTCATACAACTCTTATTATAGTCCATATATCCATCCTTTGTGTCAACTACTTTTGTACATTTGGTGCCATCATCATTCTAAAAACATTTGCTTCCTACTTAAGCCCTTGGTATCAGCTGCTCATTTCTCCCCTCACTCCCTGCTTCTCCCTCCCTTACATACCCATGATAGTTGATAAATTATTATAATTATTTTGTCATAGCTTACATTATCCGATGTCTCTCTTCACTCACATTTACTTTCTATGAAGACCCTCGTATCAACTCCTTTTTTTCCCTCCCTTCCCCCACCATGACCCCTTGATAAATTCTAAAATACTATTATTTTCACATTTCACACTGAATGTTATATACCTTCTTCCATGGTTTCTGTCACTCTTCCACCTGAAGGGGATGGTGGTGGTTATTGGTCAGTTATTGTGATCTGTTCCCCCTCCCCTTCTGTTATCCTTCCCCTTCTGTTATTCCCCCTACCTTTCTGGCATCGCTATTTCTATTCCCATTTCTGGAGTCTGTGTGTTGTGAGCTCTTACTTATTATGTATATCTGTGTCCATCCTCCTGTCTAGTCTGAAGTGAGAAGCAGCACTGGGATCATGGTAGTGGAGGGTTCTGAAAGCCTCCAGAAACCAGAGGAATATTGTGTGTTTCATTGGTAAAACATTGCTTTACTGCCCCCTGGTCGACTCATGCCTTCCCTTTGACCCCTCTGTGGAGGGGATGTTCCATTTTCTACAGATGGGCTTTGGGTCTCTGCTGTGACCACCCTCGTCCTCAATAATGCTTGTTTATTTGTCATGGGTCTTCTGGTGCCTGTTACCTGGTAGTGATGACTCCACATGATCACCCTGACTGGTGTGTATTTCCCATGTGCGTTTGTTGCTTTTTTGCTAGATGGTTGCTTCAAGCCTTTAAGACCCCAGATGCTATAGTTTTTGATAGCTGGACACCATCCATTTTCTTTACCACATTTGCTTATGCACCCATTTTGTCATCAGTGATTATGACAGGAGAGTGAGCATCATAGAATTCTAGTTTGTTAGAACAAAATTTTCTTGTGGAAAAAAAAGGGTACGAGCAGACATCTGAAGTCCATCTACTACCTCAGTGTATTGCCATATAAGTATATGTACATAGGCCAATACATCTATTTTTATGGATTAATGTATTTGCATTGATACACACCTATGCTTATACCTCTAGCCATAGCTTTGCTTCCTAGAACCTTCCTCTGTTTCCTTTGACCTTCCTCCTGTTCCACCAATATATTTCCCCTACTTCCACCTTGTAGTACGTCTTCTCAGCTACATGGCTGTGCTCTAATGCCTCTAGAATCTCTACCTCCTTCTATTTGTTCCCCTGTCTATAGCATTGTTTGCTCACCACACCCTTTCTCACCACCACGTTCTTCTTCCAGGCCCCTCCAGGACCATCAGTTCTTTTGTTTTCCCCCTCCTGCTTCTTTGCCATGCGTGTGTTATGAAAGTAGGCAAACCAACAATGACAGGCCAACCACAAAGAAAACAAAAGACTGGAGGCAGGAAAGATTGGATTGGAGCGAGAGAGAGAGAGAGAGAGAGAGAGAGAGAGAAGAAAGAACACATAATTGGAAGCAGGAAAGGAAGAGAAAGAGAGAGAGAGAGAGAACACATAATTCCAGGTCTGTATGTTAACCTTTATGGCTATCTATCTCCTCACTGGTCCTCCAGGAATTTTAGGAGTTGCTTCTCCTAAGGTCTATTTTGGGAGATCTTTAGGGTCTTTGTGACTTTGCATCTTTAGGGTCTTTTTGACTTTGCTTTGCTCCAGTTGCTGATCTTCTTGGTTTGCCCTGCTGCGGGGGCTTCAGGATTTGAGTAAGTTTTACATTTACTTTTGATCCATATTGAAGACTGCAATTCTTGATCTTCAACAACAAGCGCTTCAAGTCTTTCTCACTTCCAGCAAAGATGTGTTCTCTGCACACTGTAGGATGTTAATAAGCCTTCCTCCAATAGAAATTCCTTCACAAAATCCAGCTTCTCTAATTATTACTATTTGTATTTAATGTATATATGGCAAATGAAAATATAAATAATAGAATGGGTTGACATGTGTATTATTATATAATGTGTAACATTTAGTAAAAATGTAATGTTAACAGGACTAAATAGAAGCAATATATGATATTAATAATATAAATAGTATACTAATTAGAATCATTTAATTCAATATAATTTAGAACTCTTTTACTGAGCTGCATGACTCTGAAAGCTGTTGTAAGTTTTTGTTTAATAAGGAAGCAAATATCAGTTTTTTTATAGTGAGAATTTTGTTGAAGGAAGTAAACAATAGGCACATTAGCATCGTTGACAAATTGTTAAATTAGTTTAGAAACAGATACAATCCTCTTGGGTATTTTGAGGAAGGCCATGAAGTATCATTTTCAAATACCCTTGGCCTAAACGAGTTATTATTACTGCTATTTTTAGGTGCTGTAGTGTTGGTTCAACTCATAACAACTCTGTGTACAAAAGAATAAAGCACCGTCTGGTCCTTTGCTGTCCCCACTCTAGTTTCTGTGTTGGGGTCCAGTTTTATAGACACTGGCCAATACAGCTCAAGAAGACTCTCCTCGTGTTTCTCGGATACTCTCCAAGCATAAGAGGAAAGTTTTTTCCAGATAATATTCAACGTACATGATGTTTTCTCTCCACATTTCCTTCTAAGTAGCATGTGGACCATGTTGTTTGTTCATGATAAATTCCATCCTTTTCAGAAACACCATAACTCAAAGACACCAATTATTACCCTGCCTTCCTTACTCATTGTCCAGCTTCCTTATGTATATGAGGTGATTGAAAACATCACAGCTTTGGTAAGGCGCAGATTAGGCATAAAAGTGACATCTTTGATCTTTAAACCTTTACAGACGTCTTTTGCAACAATTTGTTCAATGCAAGAAGCAATTTAATTCCTTCACTGCTATTTTTGTAGAAGCACAATGCGGTCACATATTAACTGTAGATCCAAGTGAAACCAAATTGTTGACTACTTCAATTTCTGTTCTGCTTATCATTATGTGCCTGATTAGTCTAGATTACAGTGACCAGATTTTAAGTGGGAATCCATTGACTGGGGGGAGATGGGGTTTCTTGATTAAAAATTTGATCTATATGAAACAACAAAAATTTTCATAGAAAGCAGAAATAGTATTGTAATAAATTTATTTTAATTTTAGAGTGTCATGGGATGTTGTTAAATTGTTAAAAAGCAGAACTTCTGGTCACCTTTTCTAGACATGAGGAATTTTTGTTTTCTTTATACTTAGATGTAATGTAAACCGAACACTCTAATCTTTGATCTTCATTATAAATGCTTCAAATTATCCTCACTATTAATAAGAAAGATTGTGCAAACTGTGGATCAAAGATTGTTAAAAACTTTCTGCTACAACTCTTTTTATAGTGTATTCAGTAAAATTGTATTTATATGCAGTGATGGTATTCAAATAACTGAAGAAGCAATTCACTGCCCTAAAGACCTTTTGAATTATTTAAAAATGATATATAAAAAGGTAGTTATTATTTCATATGGTTAAAATAAGTAAGAACAATGAAAGTACACAAAATTAGATGATAAGGAAAAGTTTTAAATTATTAATGAAAACATTAGATAATACATGAAAAAACAAAAAAAGTATTATTTAAGATATTTCAATATTGCATCTTGAATGGTGTCCTCACTTGAAAGATAGTTTGCTTTTATATGAGTATCATCAGCTGTGTGGTTTATCGCTAACCATTTTTTCACTGTAGGAGTAGTATCCCTATCCTTTAGCAATAGGTCAGTTAGACAATAATCATTGTGCTTAAAATATTAGAACTAATTAGGTGACTTGTGTTCTCTATGTTCATCTTTGAAAAAGCCCTAAACTTCTGGGAGGATGGTGCCAATGTGGCATCACCTGCATGAAGACCTTGCTGTGTGATCACCAGATTTACAGGTGAGGAGGCCAAGTCAGGGGACTGGAAAATGGAACTGGGTCTCACAGTACCCCAGGGTTCTTTGCTCAAGTATGCCCTCAGAGAGCACAGCTGTGCTCATCCTGCACAGGCCCCTTCCCACAGCACCCTATGGGTGGGACAGACCTCTTTCTCCAACACCAACCCTGCTTTCAGAATCGCGCCACCATGGGAAGGTGACCCAGGATAGTCTTAGATGCCTTAGAGGCATCGCATGTATGCCCGTGTGGACTTCTCGAGGCCCTGGGTGCTGAGCCCACAGAGTAGAATTTTCACGGGGATAATACCTAGCTCAGGCCCAGCTGTAAACCCTGGTTGCGGCAGTAGGACACGTCTTGGCAGATAGAAAGCCCCAGCTACTTAAAGAGAGATCTCTCCACGACACCAGAGAAACAGATGGAGACTGAAATCCGCAGTGTAGCTTTGTTAAACTTGCTCCTATTTTCTTTTGACAAAGGAGCACAAAATGTCTTATCCCAACAGAAGATAGAGACCTTCCATTTTCACGCTTCTGAGTGGCTTTCCTGCTAGGTAGTCAAAGACACCAGAGCCCAGACCTTAGCTAGATTGCCCTCTATCCAGAAGCCTCTGCTCACTCGGCATTCACTGCAATACAATCATTCCCACCCTGAGACCACACATAGGAGTGGACCAATGTGAGTTGTGCAGATATCCACTATTATAGGCATAATAATGGAAGGACTGCATTCTTCCTACATGGTATGCAGGGTTGACAAGTGACTCTGATAGATTCATTATACAGCTCCCTTGCTCCAATAGCAATAAACACTGGACCCTGTTCCCTCTACCTCAGGACCACACAACTTCTTTCAACTTACCAAGTAAAATCGCATATCCCATAACCCTCTTCTCCATTCATTAAAAATTACTATGCTTATTGGAAAGACTTCCTGTGATTAATATACCACTTTAAACCTCACTTTCCAGCACTTATACCCCATATCCTTCTTCTCACCCAATGAACACTTTTTCCACACAATAGATTTCTAGCTTCTATCTGATCCTTCCCTCATCTAAAGAGGCAGCCACTCCTATGCCTACATATTCAGAAGACTATGCGCCACCTTTATCTCAACCAAGATGCAACGTAAACAACAACCAAACCCAGAAGCTTCTGTAATAAATTCAGAGTAACAAAATTTAATCATTGAAGATAATCCACACCCCACTTTTTACATAGAAGAAGCAGTCCTTGAACTGCAAGAGAAAGAACACATGAGAATGCTTTTAAGGATCATACAAGAGACTAGGGAATCAATCTTGAAACCTGATAAAAATATAGAGCTCCCAGGATGTATACACTGAGGCGTTAAAGAATGATGCAGCAGAAATTTTTTAAAAGATGAATGATATCACCAATAGATTGGAAGAAGTGGAAAACTGAAACAATGATCTTGAAGATTACCAGCAGAATTCAAAAAAAAAAAAAAGAAATAATAAAACCATAAATCTAAAGACTCAGGAAAGCCTGAAGATGATGTGGGAGTCCACACAGTGAAACAACATTTGAATTAGTGGAGAGCCTGAACAGGAGGAAATAAATAAGCCTACAGTTAAAATAGTAAGGGAATTTTTGGAAGAAAATTTTTCCAGTATCATGAAGGAAGAGACAATAGCATATAGGAGGCAGAAACAACATTTGAATTAGTGGAGAGCCTGAATGGGGGAAATAAATAAGCCTACAGTTAAAATAGTAAGGGAATTTTTGGAAGAAAAATTTTCCAGTATCATGAAGGAAGAGACAATAGCATATAGGAGGCAGGAGGCCAATTAGATTAATTCCCCTAAAAACACATGAAAACATATAGCAGCAAAATGTTTCAATTTTAAGGAAAAGGAGAAAATCATAAGAGCAGCTAGAGAGAAAAACACAATCAAACAACTCAACCTACACACCATTTTGAGAACTCTCCAACTAATGCCAAAAAGTACAAATGCAGAGTCTTTTATCTTACTGTCTTCCAATCAAGCTTTACCTCACTAAACTCTGGCCACATGTTCCTATTGGCCTAGATGGCAAGTTAAACCTAACCCATTACACCAACTTCATAGGGAAAGGGAAGCAGTACAGGATAAGCAGCAAACTTATGAAGAATAAGAACAAAGCAGTTGTACCTGGCCTCAAAACCTATCAAACAGCCACATTTTCAAAACCACCTCATAGTGGTAAAATGATAGCTACTTGGGCTACTTGGACCAAGGCAATAGGACAGGAAACCCAAAGATAAAAGCATTCACATACAGACAACTGGTTTTTGCCAAAGGCCCCAAAAGCATTAAATGGGAAGCAGATGCCTTCTTCAATAAATGTTGTTGGGGAAAAAAGATATATACTTGTAGACTATCTCACTCCACGCACAAAAACAAACTGAAGGTAGATAAAAGTTCTAAATGTAAAACCCAAAGTTATCAGGATCATAAATGAAAAAATTGGGACAAATCTAGGAACTCAATTGCAAGGAATATATGGACTATCAGAAATAACAAAGGAAACAAGCAAACACACCCCATAGAATATAAAATAGATGAGTGGAACATATTAAAATAAAAACACTTATGTACAAAAGACTTCATTAAAGAAGTAAATAGAGAGCCCATAGAGGAAAGATATGCAGTAATGACATAACAGAAAAAGAACAAATTATTTAAGTCTACAGAATTTTGCAAGTTTACCACAAGAAAAAGAATAGCCCTCTGAGGTAGGCAAAGGACCTGAACAGATAATTCACAAAGGTTGATACTCAAATGGCTAATGAACAAATGAGGAATTGCTCCTGGTCATTAGTCATCTGAGAAATGCAAGTCAAAAACAACCATGTGATGCCATAAAATCTCCATAACTGTAGTCCAATTTAAAAAAAATTAAAAAACAGAGAGAAACAAATGTTTGAAAGGGTGTGGTGACATAGCTTTTTTAACTTTTATTTTTTTGATAAATAATTTTTTATTCAAATCACTTTATTGGGGTGCATACCACTCTTATCATGCTCAATACATACATCATTTGCATGCAGACCACATTTGCACATGTATTTCCATCATCATTATCAAAACATTCTCCTTCTACTTAGGGTCCCAGTATCAGTTCCTCATATTTCCCCTACCTCCCTACTCCCTCTCCCCCACGAGCCCTTAATATTTTACAAATTATCATTATTTTTTCATATCACATACTATCCAATGTGTCCCTTCACCTACTTCCCTGCTGTCCGTACCCCAGGGAGGAGATTATATGTGACCCTTGTAATTGATTTCCCCTTTCTACTCCACCTTCCCTGTATCACCACTCTCACCACTGATCCTGAAGGGATTATCTGTCCTGAATTCCCCAAGTTTCTGACTCTAGTGTACATCCCCTGGTCTAGTTGGATTTATAAGGTAGAATTGGGATCATGATAGTGGGTGGGAGGAAGCATTTGAGAACCAGAGGAAAGTTGCATATTTCACTGTTGCTACACTGTACCATGACTGGATCAACTCCTCCCTGTGACCACTCTGTAAGGGTATGATGCTTCACCTATTGATGGGCTTTGGGTCCCTAATATGTACTCTCCCTCATTTATAATGATATGATTTTTTTGTTCTTTGATGTCTGATACCTGATCCCTTCAACACCTGATCGTCACACAGTCTGGTGTGCTTCTTCCATGTGGACTTTGTTGCTTCTGAGTTAGATGGCTGCTTGTTTGCTTTCAAGCCTTTAAGACCCCACATATTAAATTTTTTCATAGCCGGGCACCATCAGCTTTCTTCACCACTATCAATTGAAGTAAGTCCCTCAGGTACTTATTTCATTGAGTCACATGTTAGATATTACAGGTAATCTTCATCATCGATTAGTGGTGTGCAAAATAATCCAATGCAGTACAGTGATTACTATTAATCATAATTTAGTTCTTGAATGTCTTCTGCATAATTTATATATATTTAGAACAATGTCCCCATACCGGACTGATTCCTCACAATATAAATTATTTTATTTGAAAAAACATTACCTGTCAAATTGCCATTATTCTTTAACATAAAAAATTAGCACTAGATAATTTTAAGCTTAAATACTTTTGTTTTTAAGCTTCAATCTGAATCAAAATTTTATTTATTGTGCATTATAGAATTTCAATAATCAAAATGATTCATTTGCTTCTTTAGTTTTAAATGAAGTTCAAAAATGGCAGTTAGTTTGTGTTGGAAGTGAGGATTCAATTTTATAATTCATTCATTAAGTAAATAACATTTCAGTAATTTTTCACCTTCATTATCATCACACTAATAGATAAATGTACATGCATGTGCAGGTTGAAACATTGAAATCACCAAAACCTTGCCCAAAGCTGATTATTCTGTATCTAATTCCTTTAAAAATGGTTACTTTCTTGAACAAACTTTCAGATAATACTAAGATCTATCTAAGATCAAACAGCCTATTTTTGTTTAGAAGTATAATCCAAAAGAAACAATTTAAATCCTATATCAAGTTGGACTATAGCGATGCTTTAAATACAATTTACTCATACATTGTTTATTCTTTCACTGGTAAATCAAACATATCTACCTATATATATCTACCTAGTTAATATCCAATTCAATTACTGGCTTCCTCCATGAAAATTCCTTGCTTAAATACTTTGTCCATACTTTATGCTTGATTGCACATATAATAAATCTCAGATGTATTTATTATGCAAAATTTAATAAAACAAATGGGAAAATATTTATGAAAACAAAAGAAAAATCTGTCTGGTACTTAAATTTAAATATGTTTATAGACACCCATTTTCCCAAACAAAATCCACAGTGATATCTCAAGTTAAAGACATATAGGCTATTAAAATGGCATTTCTCTTATTTCAGATAAGAAATATAAGTTCCTTGCTATTGATGTTAAACTAAACAAAGACAAAAGTAGACCAAGAATTTAGAAGAATTTAAAAATTAAGATTGAAGATCAAATAATTGAGCATTCCTATATGCTATTTTTATTGTTGTCAAATGCTGTTGAGTCAGTTCTGACTCCTAATGACTTGCGTACGACAGAACAAAGCACTGCCTAGTCCTGCTTTATCCTCACAGCTCCATTATGGTTACCAAAAAATGGGGTCCATACTAGAGAAAAAGGAAGGAGATTCTTGAAAATGTTTGAGAGCCTTGCCTTGATGGCATAGCCCTACTATGATGATAGGAATGTTTAAAGAGTTCTGCTATTATAGTAGCAGTAATCTGGCTTACCTGATACTAGTACTGCTGAATTCTGGGATGCATAAAGAAGTGTGGCATCTTTCACTGCAAATTTTCAATATCTGTACCACCTCTACTTTCACATGACTGTCAAATCAATTTCTCATCAGAAGAACCTGGTAGAAGTTGACTTACTGCAAGAACTCTAAAAGGTACACTTGATGATATTCTACTGTTAAGCGGGGGTATTTCACATCATAATACCAATTGCATGCCATTTCCATGTCTTCTTTGGTGAGGGTAGCCCTAAACAAAAGTGCCATGGTGTCGTTCTTCCCTTAATGCCATGATACCACCTTTAAGAGAAGTGCTCATTATTAAAATTGAAGCATTTTGAGCATTTAGGTTACAAAAGCATTCAACTGCAAAGCTGGGCCTATTTCTTAAAATGCTACCCTTGCATTACCTACATGAGGGAAATAAATGGGAATAATGGGATTTTTGGGGAAAGAGTCAATAAGGAAGCTGTTTTTGAGTAATTGGCATTGGAGAAAGAGCAGAGACCAAGTAGGAGCATTCATTGGGTATTTTACAGGCAAGAGCAAGATGCAAAAAATTATTCTTCTATATACCAAAGCAAATATTGTGATGGCTCCTTCTTTGTGCTTTAAATTTATCCTAAGTATTTTTATTTGAAATGATAATCAAGAATGAGGTGAAATTCATTATCTGTGTGAAATCTAATAAGCTCTGCTTTTATTAATTTTCAGGCAATAATCACTCTACTACAGACAAAAAAGTTACATTCATTTTATTCATTTAAAGCAATGCATTGAGAGGTAAGAGATATATAGGGTGTTAGTCTGGGTAAGTTAGGGAAACAAAAAGAAACTCAAATGTATATGAGTTTTATATAAAGGGAAAGTGTATATTTAAAAATATACCAACCCATTGCTATGCAAGCCCATAAGTCCAACATTAGCCCATATGTACAACTCCATTCTATAGAGTACTCCTCAGTCTCCCAAAACACATGCAATGACTCCAACTGACATAGGAGGAAAATCGAATCAGTGAGCATGTATACATCTCAGTGATGGAAAGGGTCTCCATGTGGCTGCTCCAGCACCCAGGGCAGCATCAGTGTATGTCCATGGGCTTCTCCTCAGGGATGCCTTGCAGGAAGTGAGTCATGTTAGCTGAAGCACGGAACTGGTTAAGGCAGCTGCACCTGGTCTGACCATCAGAAAGCAAGAGAACTGAGAACTGGAAAGGCAAGGTTCACCCAGTCATTTATCTCCCCACACTTCAAGTAATCCCACATGTCTTTATCGAACAGGTTGGCACAGAAAACCTTAACTATCTCAAAGAGTGAATATTTTCATTCTTCTTTATTGGTAGGTTTAGAAAGATAAACATTAGAAAGGATCTTAAGATCATGGAATGGTCTGCATTCAAAGTCAAATCATCCCTTGCTCTTATGAAGAAGCACTAGAAAATGCAACACTTCCCTATTTCAACTTCATTTCACTTTGTTAAATTCTTAGAAAGAATATATATATACACATATATATGCATATATATAATACTAGTTTATTGTCTATTCTACCACATACTGTTCATTTATATCACTTAAATTTTGCTTAAGTAGTGCATTTTACATGACTATATATGAAAACTTTTAATCGCTTCACTGGAATTGAAACCATTAGAATGTCAAAATAGTTTAAACACACAAAAACTTTAAACATTTATTTCTGCATATTTACTATGGAGTTATATGCATAATAATATTTGCAGAGAACATAGTTCTTTGGCAACTAGGCTATAGACTGAACAGTTTGAGGTTCAAACCCACCAGAGGCTCTACAGGAGAAAAGAACTGATGATCTACCATTAAGATTATAGCCTAGGGTTAGGGTCAGGATTGGGGGGTGGGAAGGTGTGGGAGATGATAGCCTAGGAAGACTCTTGGGAAGTTCTACAACGTCCTACTGGAGTTATCTGGACAACTACATAAGGATGGAATCCTGGTGATTACACATTGGACTGCGATCCATGTAATCAACAGTTTGAAAGCACCAGCAGCTCTGTGTGCAACGGAGGGTGGGGAGTGCTTTCTACTCCTTTAAACGGTCAAGCAGGCTTAGAAACCTCAGGAGAGGCTGAGTCAGCACTGACTTGATGTGAGAGAGACTTACACAAGGACTGTTAGGTAAGCATCGGAACTCATGAAGTGGCTCAAGCCTCAGACTGCTCCTCAGGAGAAAGCTGAGACTATCTGCTCCCATAAAGATGATGCGGTAGTCACATACTCTGATGGTCAATTTGACTAAGCGTGTAGGGTTGGAGCCAGGCCTGTCAGTCTGGAGATAGCCAATGAGACCTCTGTGTGGGTATGGCTTTCTCTGAGACTTCTGGGAAACTCCTGATAGCTCCCCCGTGGTGATGAAAGAACAGAGGCTCAGTTCCTTGGAGACAAACTACTGACAAGATGAGATGAATGTGCACTGATCAATCCTGATTCCTGGAGACTGGAAGAGCTGGAGGAGAAGCCACATGGGCTTACCCTGATGGAGCCAAATCTCTGGGGCCAGAGAAGGCACATGGAGACCCCTACCAGATCCATTCTCCCTCCAATGGATCCTGCTGATGGACCCTGTGTCCTGGAAATGAGGAGCCATGGGGAGACCTTTGCCAGCGCTGGTATGCTTCTACTGCCGCCTGACATGCAAGACCTGCACCCACTGGCCTGTGATGTCGTGGTGTCATTGCACGTGCCTCATGCATCGGAAGGTGACTTTATATGCTGGTATCAGACATATGGGCTAATATTGGACTTATGACCTTGGACTGAACTGGGCTGGGATGCTTTCTCAATGTTCCATTCCTCTTGTATATAAACCTTTCCCTTATACCTATATGTGTGTTTGAATTTGTTTCTCTAGTCTACCTGGACTAGTACAGATGGATAGCTCCAACAGCTGCTAAGGGAAAAGTTGAGACTATATGCTCCTATAAAGATCTATAGTTCCAGAAAACTATAGAAAGGGGTCTCTATGAGTCCATGACAGGGTTTACACAATAAAGGAAAAAGCTAAAATGCATTACTCTAAGGATTTGACTTACCACTTAGAGGTTGTTCTTATTCCCTTGAAGATTTTGAAGAAAAAAAACTGAATACAGGAGGGCTTTTTATTTTGTTTTGCTTTGCTTTACTTTCATACATAAATAAGCAGCAAGATGCTATGACTTCATTTTACATAAAGCAATGACACATTTAGTCACTTGCATATATGTAAATCTTTTCTTCCATCTACCATGGGATTCTCAGTTTCCTCTTTATTTCCAACTATTGCTTTTTATATGCCATATTGTATTCTCTAATTTCCTTTTTATCTTTTCTTTATTTTGCAATGTCTCAGAACATGTCTCTTTAAGACAAGTTAATTTAGCCAATTACTCCAGTTTGGTGGAAGATAAAATCTTTAATTTATCCAGGGTTCCTTTATTCTTTCTAGGATGCACTTTCCATTAATTTCATGAAACATTCTAATTCTCCAGTTTCGAGAAAAGTTAATTTCATCTATATACATGCATACCCACATACTCAGATGCAAGCTTAGAGTTTCAGAACATCTTTTCTTTTATTAGATAATCACTTTTTTGCATTTTCAAGATATTTGAACTAGCAATGGATTTCAAATTGAAAAATATATATGTAATATATTACTGAATAGAGTTAAACTTCAGAGTCACTTGAATTTTTTACTTGCATTTTCAAAACTATGTTTGGATTCTTTGCAAAGAGACTACTTTTATAGACTAGAATATGAAGACCTAGGATGTGTGAAGTGGTATTTGGAGAATTATTAATGAGAAATGCAAAGAGAACAGTCTTGGAAATGTGGAACACTTAAAATAGAATTGCATTTTTTGATCTTTACCATTTATAAAAACACTGCACATATTAGTTACCGTTATAAGTATAGTGGCCAATAAAATTCATTCTTTTTAAAAAATCATTTTATTAGGGGTTCACACAACACATCACAATCCATACATATGTCCATTGTATGTCAAGCACAGTTGTACATTTGTTGCCATCATCATTCTCAAAACATTTGCTTTCTATATAAGCCCTGGGCAGCTCCTCATTTATCCCCTCCATAGCTGTTCCCCTATCCCTCATGAAACCTTGATAATTTATCAATTATTATTACTTTGTCATCTCTTACACTGTCTGACGTCTCCCTTCATTCTATTCTCTGTTGTCCATATCCCAGGGAAAAGGTTATATGTAGGTCCTTATAATTGGCTCCCTCTTTTTCCCCCACCTTGCTGCCACCTTCTCAGTATCACCACTCTTACCACTGGTCCTGAAGGTATCATCTGTCTTGGATTCCCTGTAGTTCCAGTTCCTATCTGTACCAGTGTACATCTCTGGTCCACCTGGATTTGTAAGCTAGAGTTGGGATCATGATAGTGGGGAGGAGAAAGCATTGAAAAACCAGAGGAAGGTTGTATGTTTCATCATTGCTACACTGCACAATAAGTGGTTCACCTCTTCTCGTGGCCCTTGTGTGAGGGGATGTCTATTACCTACAGATGGATTTTGGACCCCCAAAATGTGCTACCCCTCATTTATAATAATATAAATTTTAGTTATTTGATGCCTGATCCCTTCCATACCTCGTGGTCGCTGAGGCGAGTGTGCTTCTACCATGTGTGCTTTGTTGCTTGTGAGCTAGATAGCCTCTTGTTTACCTTGAAGCCTTTAAGGGCCCAGAGACTTTATCTACTGATAGCTGGGTACCACCAGTTTTCTTCACCACATTTGCTTATGCACACACATGTCTTCAGCAATAATGTTGGCAAGGTGACCATCATGGAATGCCAGATTAATAGAACATACTGTTCTTGCATTGAGGAAGTACTTGAGTGGAGGTCCAATGTCCATCTGCTGTCTTACTACTGCATATATGCATGTAGATTTATTTCTGCATCATCATATATAAGTATATTTGACTATGTACATGCTTGTATTTAGACCTCTATAAATGCCCTTTGCCTCCTCATTCTTTTCTCTATCTCCTTTTACTTTCCTCTGGTGTCATACTCAGCCTTCATTTGAGTTTGACTAATTTCTCTCCATTACCTTACCCTTGATCAATCCCTACCAGGCCTCTCACACTCTCCTTGCCATTGATTTTGGATTACTTGTTGTTTCCTTTTCCTTGGGTAGGTCAACACCACTTCTTTTTCCCCACCTTTCCATCTCCCATATGCCCCTGGAACCATTGGTTCCATCATTTTCTTCTACAGATTCCAGCCCTTCTTATCTAGACAGACCTGCAGAGATAATAATATGCACAAAAAAGCAAGAAAAGTGACAAGAGAAAGTAAAATGATGACTATAGCAAGATAAAACCAATGTCTAGAAAAATGTATAAATAAATAAAATAATAATAAAAAATAAATGCATGTAGATAGTTCAAAGATGATTTACTGACCTCTAGGAGTGCCCTTTGGTCAAATCTGATGGGGTTCCAAGGTCTGAACACAAAGTCTATCCTTGACACTCTCTGGAGACCTCCATGCTTTGCTCCCCCACTGCTCAGCTACACACCCTTAGTATTTGCCTCTGAATGGTAGGCTCATACCAGGTGCAATCCCAACACTGTGTCGCCATAAGTCAGCGAAGGATATTGTGTCTCATAGCCTAGTCAGCCATATAGTCCTCTCTATGCCTTGGCTATTCTGAGTGGGGATATCAGCCTCAAGGCTTAGTGAACCAGGATGTGCTCCACTGTCTCTTCCTTCACCTTCATTTACTCCCTTACGCTTTGGTTAGACATTATCTCTTTCCCTGAGCTATATAGCTTTAACGCTGTTCTCTGAAGTTAATTCTTCATAGGGGAGGAGTGTCTGTCCATATGGCAGGCTTCCCACTCCATGTACTGGCCTCGATCATACCACCTGGACCTCACCCCTGGGATTTCTAAATGCAGCAGCATTTTCCCTTGTATTTTTTTTCCTTCAACTTACATCAGCTGACTCATGCTGTACTTGTCCTTTTGTACTTGGCTTACTTCACTTAGCAGGATTTCCTACAGTTCTCCCCATATAGTGATCTGCTTCATGCATTCACCAATGCTTTTCAGAGATGAGTGGTATTCCATTGTATGTATGCACCACAGTGCTATAATTCATTCTTCTGTTGATGAGAATTTCAGTTGTTTCCAATTCCTTGCAATTTTAAACTGTGCCGCAAAAAACATTGAAGCACAGATGTCTGGCAATGGTTTCTTTTTTGTCTCTTCTGGGTATATGTGTAGTAGGGGGATTTCTGGGTCTTTATTTTCAATGATTTTATTGGGGGCTCTTAATAACATTAAATATATCATTAGCATCAAGAATATTTGT